>DWGO01000052.1:0-17463 GCA_018247635.1 Eurytides dolicaon deicoon
TGTCTACATTGACGGGACTACAAAGCAGAAATCCATAAGATAGAATTCTATGAAAACTGAAATATACAAGTCGGGCAGTACTTATATCTATTAAGTTTCTATCTTTTCTAATAGGCCACAAAGCTGAGTTTTCCTGCAAGTGACGATAGATGAGGGTTGTTCCACTGAAGTTTCGAGTTTAATGTCATACCTAGGAATACCGTGGATTTAGTCAATTCCAAAACTTCATTACTAACAAGGTCTAAACTCCGTTTTTCCCCATTAGGCAAAGTACATGCATTTTGTTTTATTTTTTTCAATTAGGACTAGATTGTTCACTTCAAACCAGTGGAGTATAAGTGACAATGTACTGTTTGCTTCATCATAATTTGGGTTTTTACGGTCAACTTTAAAAACTAGCAAGGTAACATCAGCAAAGAGTACATTATCACATCGTTTCTGAACATGTGAAGGCAAATCATTAATGTACAATAAAAATAAAAAGGACCAAGAATAGATCTTTGTGGAACACCCATCTTTAAAGGAGATCCAGAAAATTTTATATTATGTATTTCAACCCTCTGGATTCTCTGTTTAAGATAATAAGCAACAAAATTAAGGTCAGCGCCTTGAATACCATAAGATGAAGCTTAAGTAAAAGTGTTTGATGACATACACAATCAAAGGCCATGCTTTTGCCAGTTATACTACCAAGTGGTTTTTTGCCAGCACTGTTGTGTCACAGTTTTTAGGGGTTTTATTTAAAGCACTGGGCATTGAGATTCCTGATATTTCCAGATGATAAGCGCAGCGCAGTCATGCAGAATTTTTGATTTTTAGTTAGTTTGAAACACTCAGTGTCTGTGTTGTTATAAGTAAATTCATTATCATTTGTCTCAGTCAATTAAGTCTTATAAAAAATATTCTGTTTCCAAAGCCTAGCACTACCAATTGCTTGCCTAAGCTTACCTCTTGCTGAAGTAAGCAATTTAATTTGGTTGAAAATTCAAAAAACAAAAAAAACTTGCCCATAAAAAATATGCTGAAGCGGCTTTTTAAAATAGGCTGAAGCATATTCTTAAATTGTATAAATTAAAGTTTAAATCAATTTGCATTGCATATGCCTACCGTATGTCCACATAAACTGATAAAATATTATCATTTCATGGATACTCTCAGTTTTTTTCAGTAAATCTATATAAAATAAACCAACTTGATTACATATTGAATGCGACATGCAGTACCTTGTCCTGGCATATATTTGTTGACAGTCAGCTGATCAGGTGGGCTTAAATCAATTCCAATTTCCTTTAATCTGGTCCAAAATATATCACACTCCTTTGGTATCTTTTGAGCCAGTGGTGATTTCAAGTCTACATCATTGCTTCCATATTGAAATTCATAACCAAAATGTTTGACTTGACGATTTTTTAAGTTTGATCCTGTTTCTTCCCAGTCAAAAAGTTCTATGAATATTTTCTCTTCATCTATACTTAAAAAATCTTCTATCAGACATAGTCCTTTAGGATTATCATATGGACACAAAACTTCTGTGTTTGGTACTGGAATAATATAATTGTAAAATTTACAATTTTTTTAAATTTATAATTAAAAAACAATTTTATCTAATTAAACATTTTCTATGACATCTATTAACTTGTATATGAATTAATAATATCTAAGCAATTTAGTTTAAAAATGAGATTTTCTACCATACACAAAAAATTAAGCTATAATTTGATTTGTGTAATTTGTGGCCCAAAATTATATTTATATTTCTATATAATAGCTTTTCTCATCCTATTTTTAATAAGGAACTTACTATTTGAATTATTGATTCGACAATTATTACATATGAGTATATCTATCAACTTATTTATTATTGCTGTAGTTAATTAACAAATATTTACCATTATCAACATAGCACATATATAGAAAAGTGTTATTATCAAAACACTTCTTTCCATTATATTTGTGGAAAAACATTGCAGCGCTTTCTTCATTTTCAAAAACCAGGAATGAATGTGATTCACCTTTTTCTGCTATGAATTTTTTTAATTTTATTGAAACTAATTCTTGTAAAAGAATCAGTATGTCATTTTTAACTAATCCCGTCGCTTGACCAACATTACATAAAACTATATTCTAAAAAAAAATCAAAAGTTAAGAGAAAAAGTTAGGCTGAGTACAAAAAGTTATTTTTAGTACCATATTGCCTAGTTATTGTAGTCTTAATAAAACAAATCTGAATCAACAACTTACAGATTCTGGTGTGTTGGAACAATTAATCCCTTTAGATTCTTTTAATCTCACTGCAAACCTTTTGCATTTTCGGTCAATTTTTTTATCGATGTTCATTGTATATGTTTCTAGAATTTACAAAATTTAATTTAATTTGTTTTTATAACTTATCAGATAATGTTTATTGTTAATAACTTATTGACTAAATATTTAGTGTAAAGGCCGTAACCTATACCACATTGTTTACAAATTATATGACACTGACACTGACACTGACAATTACTTTTGCAATGTTTCACTTCTCTTTAGCTGGCAGTTGCTAGTGTTGCTGCTGATTCGATTCATATTAATTACCACGGATATTTATGATCTAAAAGTTACAATATTTTCGTATCTGTTATGTTATTAATCTAAATTGTATGTACCGTGGTAAAATTGTAAAATAACCTATCGTACTATATTGTTAAAATGGCTTAAAAATAATGGACAACAAAATCGAATACATATTCTAATCATATATCTCTCTTCTTATTCGTATACTCTTGGCAGAGCAGTCTTGGCGAGCGATGTTGTTTGGGGCCTGCAAGTCTATAGCTCTTCATTCGTCTCGGACAGATGCTTAGCTGGCATTATCATTGATCAATCCGTCGATTCTAGATAGCTAGATGTATCTCGAGATCTAGCTCCATCTTCGCTACCCTGCGCAACAAGACGTTCTATAGAGTCTTAATGGAGAGTTATTTGGTCAAAATACAGTAGGATTCTGGTGTTAACTATAGCAGAGAGGTGGGTTTTGACGGCGGTAATTACCACACTGTTTGATAAGCCTTTTTTTAAGTAAAGGCGCGAAGATAGTGTAACTAATCTTAAGGCCATATGCCATCTTCCATATGGTGTTACAAATCCGATGGAATACCTCCGTGCATAGTCATAGTCGACACTAGCCCTTATAGTATTAATGGGGATACTATCGTGTCCCATGGCTTTACCTGATTTAAGATGTTTAACAGCCGCTCTAATTTCTTTCTTTAGGATATTACGCTATCATATATCATAATCTAATATTGATTATGACTGATTATTAGTTTTACCTTGCTCTTGCTATAAATACAAAAACTATATTCATAGTATTAGCTGCTCTGTGGGATTAGCTTAATGACATTGACATTAGATTTGGTTATGGTTTTTATAAAATCTAGATGGGGGTTAGTTAGAAACCAAATGTTTTTTTCACCCGATAGTAATTTTATGTAACACATCCTTGGAGGCTTTACAAAATGAATAAATTTTTAGCGTTAAGCAGTTTTCGCCGTTTGGTCGACTGCAGGACTATTACTACCAAGATAACAGCGGAAGGGAAAGATGTACCTAAGAAAAAAAATACCGAAAATAGGATAACATTAATTGGATCTGATAATTCAATTAGTATTACAGATCTAAAGAGCGCTGAAAGTATATCACTTAGACGAGAATTAAAATTAGTTAAAATTCAAGACATTGATACAAAAACAAGACGTCCCGTATACAAGTATGTATGAAAATGTTACATGTATTAAGTCTGTTTACTGTTAATTTATTTTGTTCACTCAATATTAGAAATATCCTATTATTGACAATAAATTATATCTAAATGGAATTTAAGTAGTAGGACACTTGCAAAGTTTATCTGGGGTACCCCTGCATTGCCAGTTATTCAACCTCCAAATAGTAGTGCGTAAGTACTGCTCTATTCCACTTTGAAAGGCAATGATGCTAGTGTAATTACTGGGTATAGATATAGAACATCTTTAATCTGTGGGTGATGAGCATAGGACAGGGCCATGAAGATTCAGTATGGTACTGTGTGGTTATGGCCAGGTGTGTTGCTTACCATCATGATTTTCTTGTTTTGTCACTTTACCTATAAAAAAATATATTTCTGCAAAACAAACAAATATGTGAACATTACTGTAATATTATACTGAATGAGTTTTAATGCTAATAGTTTTATTTATAAATTTGTCTTCAATTTCAAATTCTTTCTAAATTGTACAGGCTAATGACAAATGCTGAATATCATGAAGAGGAACTTGCCAAGAGAAAACAAAAGCAGGATAAAAAAGAAAATGAACTGATAAAGGGGCAAAAATTAATTACTTTAACAAGTCGTATAGCTGAACATGACTTAATGACTGGTATAAAGAAAATGATAAAACTTGTTGAAAAACAATATGAAGTCAAAGTTGTTGTAACAGGTGCAGAGGAAAATGCTGAAACAAACTTGGTATGTCTTAATTAATGTTGCAAGGAATATTGCATTAGGGCGAATACCAAATACTCAGCCACATTATGTAGTCTAATTCATGAAGGTACAAAAATTAGGGCACATAGATAATATATAACATAATAACATAGTTCAATCAAATGTAATTAAATTCACAAATGTTCATGGGCGGCGGCGCTCGCTTACCATCAGGTGAGCTGCTTGCTTGTTTGCAAAAAAAAAATGTCAGGTTTTTATACCTTTGAATATAGTTATATATAGGATCTTTGTTACTTTTCTTCTACCTTATGGTTGATAAAGCAATTTGTTATTAGAGCACAATGATATATAGCATTTCTATATTAAGTATTCAGCCAAATGACAAAATTTGGCCAAATATCAAATAATTGAAAAGCATTTGTTGTAACACTGGTTTTTATAACTTAATGTATAGTCTAATGTTACTTAATCTAAATTATACAAAAAATAAGATCAGATTTTTTTTTAGATTTTACATAATTTTATATCACTTTGAGACTAACATGAGGTTTAACAGGCTCTAATGAAATTGTGTTGCTCACCGGCATGGTTGATTTATCAATATATTCTTAAAGAAATACTTAGAATCAGTGGCGGTACTACTAAGGATAAATATTAATTAATTAAGATATAAATTAATGTTTATAAGTTAAAATATACAAATATTAATAAGTTATATGATTCACGCAACACTCAAATCTAAAAGCGCGCCATCTGAACGCGAAGCGTATAAAGCGAGCGAAACAATTGATGGTGAAACAACATCGGGCGTAGTGGGGCATCTTATCTTTTATCTCTTTCACACTTGTTGGCTTGTTACGGGGCTTGCCGTTTGCATCACTTTTTTCATAGAAATTGGATTATATTTCTACAAAAATTTTAACCGTCCCTTAGCAAATTTATATGGCTTAATAAGAAGCAAGGCTTTATGTCTGAAGTTAGTCGCGTTTGTCGCGCATTGATAAGCGCGAGGTAGACGACGTTTACGTTTATTGTTATAATGAAGTGAATGACCACTCATTGTTACAGTTTATTCTTGCTTTAATAACTTATTAGTTTATAATCAATAATGAGTTCTAAAGTGGTGGGATGTGTTTCTTGTGAAGGATTGAGGTGTGTGGACTTCTTAATTAAACAAAGAAAGGTAAAAACTTTAACTTTTGAAGAAAAAAGGAATCTAAATACGTCGCCCAAGCCAACTCCTGACTTATGTATTTTTCAATTTACTAATAAATTGAATGTTTGGAATTCTTCAGGTTTCAATGATTTAAATAATTTATCCGGTGCTTTAAAGAAACACCAAAATTAAAAAAAGCATTTAAATGCTGTTATTTCTTTTTGTTATTTAGGCAAACAAAGTATTGAAACTTCTATAACAACCAACTTTTAAACGAAATATCAAATCATAATTCTCGTATTAGGCATAACCGTAATGTCTTTCAAGGATTAATTGATATTGTTAGCCATGATGAATCTAAACACTCATTGAATCTAGGCAATTAAAAAAAATGTATATTATAGAATGACTACTACTTTTTTTAAATTAAGTGGATAGAACTATCAAAATTTTGGGCTTTCCCTATGATATAACCCTAGGCACGCCACTGATCCCCACTACTAGAATAAACTCTAAAAGAAACTGGAAATATACATCATAGGAACCATGTCAGTGGCCCTTCTCATATAATGTCAGAATCAAATAGTTTCAATCATACTCAAAGTAAGGTTACACAGTACAAATAATGAGTCATATGTTTCGAGTTATGGAAGATTGATTAAAAAACCACATAGATTTTCTTTTTCACATTACAATTAAATTTTAAAGTTATTACCCTAGTTGTAATTATAAGTTAAAGTGTATTATGTACTGTTTAACTTTTTCATTGCAAACATATTTTTTTTAAATTGTATTCTGTACTTACTGCATATAAATATATTTGTCTTAAAAAGGGGGGTGTTATATGATTGTCTGTACTTACAATTCTTTCTTATGTGTAATCTGTATTTGCCTTATCTATGGTACACTTTACCATAGATAAGGCCAATACATATAATACAAGGTTCAAGAAACAAATCTGTTCTTTCTGTCTACAATAGACATCACAATGGTAATGGATGATAAAAGTAATACTTGTCATATTCAAAGCTGAATTTTATTTTAAAAGATAACATCAAAAATTATAAGTCACCTAGAGATTTAATACTTATTTTATATGTACATACTCGTATAACCATGCCCAATAATTACGCTAGCATCATTGCCCTTCAAATCGGAACATAGCAGTGCCTACGCACTACTGTTTGGCAGTCTAACGACTGGCAATGCAATGGTACCACCTCAGATGGACTCTGCAAAAGTGTCCTGCCACTTAAACACAAAAAATGTGTAGTGATGTGGCAATTATTAACTATGGTCATATAAAAAACAAGCTGATGTCGATTCTAATACAAATGCTAGTACATACTATTTTTTTTTAAATTTATATATTTTATTGTTTGTGACGTTGGACTTTTTCTCCTCATTAGGTGTAATAGTAGTGGTGAAAATGGAGGGTCCTGCATATCTTTGCAAGACAGATGAAGTTGGTGAGATCTGCGTACTTTCCGGTGCTACTGGTTCCGGTTATTGGGATCTACCGGGACTAACTAATACAGTTTTTCGTGTAAGACCCTTGGACTCCGATGGAGAACCAATAGGAGAAGAGCACTACGTCCGAAGTGGATTACTTGGTTTTCTTGGCCCAGGTGGTAAGTGTCTACTGAAATACTGAAATGAATAGGACGGTTATATAGCCTAATCATATCAATATTATAGTGGTAACTGAATCGTTACACATATATTCCATTAAATAAAATAATTTCAATCAATTTCCCATAGGATTGGTATTTGTTTGCGGCTCTCGCGACGGCCTTATGACCGTGACCGGCCGCAAACACAATATGGACGACATCATAGCTACTGTGCTCGCCGTAGAGCCTATGAAGTTCATATATCGGGGACGCATCGCCGTATTCTCTGTTAGGGTACTCCGCGATGAACGCATCTGCATTGTGGCCGAACAACGACCCGATTGCGGCGAGGAGGAGGTAAGTGGTACTGGGGAAATCACATAACTTGGAAGTCTGTCAAACTGAATCGTGTCAAACTAAATGGCATAAATCTGGCGACGAATTTTCAATGGTATAATAAGATATTGGTTCATCGGGTGAATGAAAAACGATTTAAAATAATTTTGTGACAAGAACAACATCGGCGCTCCAAAACATGCTTCAGCAACGGAATCTCGTCGCATAAAAGGTAAATGCTTACCTGAAATACATTACCTGAGTTGTAGGGCCCTACTAACCTATTTCTGTTTTCAGATGCGGTGGCTGTCATCATCCCTGGTGCTACAGAGGGCAATGAGTCGAATGCTGCTAAGCTGGATGATGGAGATGATAAGGACGCTGCGTCTGATGGTAGTAAGGAAGAAAGTTCGGAGCAGAAGACAACACAGAACATCATGCATGATATTGGAAACTATGACTTAAGCGATTATGACGTAAGCCAGGATCTTACTTTTAAAGTTGACGACGGTGAAAAACCTAGTACATCTAAAATCATAGATATTGATAAGCCAAGTACGTCTAAAATCATAGATATTGATAGGCCAACTACATCTAAAATTATAGATATTGATAAGCCTTCTACATCTAAAACCGTGGATCATGGTAAGCTTCCTACATTCAAAACCATAGACGATGATAAGCCTAGTGCGTCCAAAAGCAAAACTAGCAAGCGTAAAAAAATAAAAAACATTAAAAGGCGTACTGCCAGAAAATCTCTTATCCAAAATATACCAGATTATCCCTTATGCGATGACGCAACTTGTGATAGCGTGTGTTGCGGCTCGTTCGTGAATAATCCGCGTAGCACTCGAATTGAAGACACGCCGAATGTTCCTAGCGGTTATACATCAAAAGTTGGTGGTAAATTCACAACTATATCTCCAGATGACCAAAGCATTGTTCACGAACAAGCCGAAACACCTGATAGTGGATCAAGTGATTCAGATGATAGTCAATCAAGTTCTAGTTCCAATAAGACAAAAGACTATAATAAAAAGCCAATAGAACAGTCTAGTAATGATGATGATGATGATGATGACGAAGACGATGACGATAATGATAATAACAAAAAGCGTGCCAAGGCAGCTGTACCAACTCAGGAGCAAAGCAACCCCGAAGCCCCTGAGAATGTAGGCAATGATCCACCACCAGGTAATGAGAATGTTGACTTACCGGATTATGAGAGTGACGAAATGCACTTAGACTTGAGACAGTTTGACAGATTTGATCCGCGTATATCTTACCTGAGGGCTTATTTAGAAATAATCCTTGACAATTCAGCGAGTAGTGAAGAGTCTAATGACACTAATTCACTGTAACCTACCTTTATTAGAAACCAATAATTATATTTTCGGTGTATTACTAACCAATCTAATAGGCCCTAAAACAAGGCTATAGTCGTTATTTACTTCTTTTTTTTATTAAGAGATAAAGGAACGAGACGAGTAAGTTATGATGGTAAGCGGAGACTCCAGCCCGCACACAACAACACCCGACTACAAGAAAAGTAGGCTTTTAGTATTATAAGATTTAGATTACATCTCTTAAACTTGATCGTTAAGAATGTACGTAAAATGTACGTTACGTACTAAATGTAGTCAGTTAGATCTTTAATTCGGATGTTAGATGGCATATAGCAGTAGGGATTTATTGGATAATTTGCTGCAAGCTGCCAGTAATTATTTAATGGGTGATTGGCTTATCAATAGTTCTTAATTAATAATATCACAATTTCATGATCTCTTTTCTTGGTAAGTAATTAGCATCAAGTTTGTTTGTGTTTATGACAATTTCCTAAGAATTTATAACATATAGTATTACACAATATTTGATCTCTTTGCCTAATATTATAAGTGATATATTTACTGTGTTAGGAATTAAAGTTACTTGAAATAAAAAGCGCTTGTAGTAGCAAGCCATCATAAGTATATAATTTATGTCAGTAGGAAAAATACGACATTTTATTACTACTCAAATATAAACCATTAGATATGTGATTAAAACTTAAAAATTTAGTTTGTTGTGATTAGTCATGAGACTGTATCATTAGAATAATTAGGTTTAATGATCAATACATCTTTTTTACCTTTATGTCCTATAATATTAAACATAATAACAGAAAAAAAATGTAAAAAATAAAAAAAAATGTAGCACGTAGATATATTTATATTGTATACCATCATGGATCTCTTTAGTTTGTTAATCATAGTTATATTAAGATATAATTAGATGTTACCAAAACAAAATAAAACGCCTGTAGTGATCTCTAATCTCATTGTTGCTTAACAAAATGTTTACTTAAATACTCTACGCTGGTATTTATTATATCGCATCAAACTCATCAAGTAGTCATTTACATCTTTAAATGTATGTAGTCGATTAAAGTATTAAACAAACTGTTTTTTTTTTACCTGTCCATATGCTTCAGGTAAGTGCTAATTATATAATATTTTAATTAACAGATCGGTTTTAGATATTCCCAAATTCTAATACATTTTCATTTTAACTCCGCGTAACTGCTCCAAATTCGTGAAAAAATAATTCTTCAAAAAAAATGATGCAAGATCCATTTTAAAATTCGTCGCCACACTCTTATCAACAAATTTTTGTTTTGACCTTTTTTTTTATTTTTACAACTCTTATATATTTATGTGTACATATATAAAGTGATGCGTACAAATGGCTGAATCAATAAACATTTATCGCTAAGAGTGGACTTGATTTGATGGATATTACAAAAGTGCACTCCAAGCGATATGTGCCGTTTCAATTTCTATTCAGCCATTTGTATTAGGGTAAGGTATGGTAGGTAAAATGGTTTTCCCCCCCCCTCCAGTCGTTCCAGTGGATGTCCCGTGTACTTCAAGCTGTTGATTCGATACACCAAGTGGGTATATACTGCCTCGCGTTGGTCCAACCAAACTACCTGCCGAAGACACAACTTGGTGGCATTCATCTCAGCGAATGCAAGCGTCGTTTCTTAGAGGGGACGTTACATCCAGCCAATGTCCTCATGTGCCCGCACACCTGCGTCACCAATCTGCCGAAACCGAGAGAAATACACTCGGGTATTATTAGTTTAATTTTCTTTTCGTTTCAAAGTCAAATAAATTTTATTCAAAATTGGATTGGTTTACAATCGCTTTTAGACGTCAACGTAAATAACATTTATCACCTGTTCGGAAAAAATGCCTCAGTCCTGAGAAGAACAGCCGAAAAAAACTCAGCGGGACTATTAACTCTTTTTTTTTAAGTGAAAAAATTTCAAATTTATTATAAATTAATCCTTTCTCATTATAAATTATTTATTTTATTTTGTTTCTACTTAAATTATATTTTTGAATTACTATTTTTCTTTTAATATTTATTTCATTAGTCGCTTTGAAGTAAATTGTGACTAGTTGGAATATCCGCAGATGTTGGTCCGGCTTCGGTCATAGTAGGAAATCTGGTGCAAGGCAACAGACTTGCTTCAGCACAAGGCCGGGACATGGGCTATACAGATGACTCTGACGCAGCTCGGAAGGTTTGAAACTTCATATTTTTATGTGCATTTTTATATCCGTTATCAAAATGGAATTAACTTTTCATTTTTCTTTTTCAGTATCAATTTATATCGCAAATTTTAAGATGGCGCGCCCAGAGCACTTCCGACCACGTCATATTTACTTTGCTGAACTCAAAGGGTGCAGTGTCTAAAGTTCTGACTTGCGCCGAGTTGCACAAGAAGGCCGAACGAATTGGCAACCTATTACTTGAAAAGGGTCGCGTGAATACGGGAGACCACGTCGCCCTAATATTCCCCCCGTGGTTGGATCTTATATGCGCCTTTTACGGATGCTTGTATGTCGGTGCAGTTCCCTTGACAATACGACCACCTCACCCACAGAATTTGCACACGACTCTACCAACTGTTCGTATGATAGTAGACGTAAGCAAAGCAACACTAGTCCTTTCCAACCAATCTGTGATAAAGTTGCTACGATCTAAGGAGGCGAGCAATGTTCTTGACAGTAAAGCCTGGCCGATTACACTCGATACAGATGACATGCCTAAAAAGAAACTACCGATCCTCTACCGTGCCCCAACGGCTGAGATGTTAGCATATTTGGACTTCAGTGTGTCAACTACTGGCATGCTCGCCGGCATCAAGATGTCGCACGCGGCCGTTACCTCTCTTTGCCGCTCGATGAAGATAGCTTGTGAACTTTATCCGTCGCGTCATATTGCACTTTGCCTCGATCCGTACTGCGGCCTGGGCTTTGCTCTATGGTGTCTGAGTAGCATTTATTCCGGTCACCATTCCATTCTTATACCACCGTCTGAAGTGGAGATCAATCCAGCGCTTTGGCTCAGTGCCGTATCGCAATATAAAGTGCGCGATACCTTCTGCTCTTATGGTGTTATGGAACTTTGCACAAAGGGCTTGGGTAGCTCAGTTAATCAGCTGAAATCGAAAGGAATCAATTTGGCATGCGTGAGAACTTGCGTGGTGGTCGCCGAAGAGAGACCGAGAATCAACTTGACGAATTCATTTTCAAAGCTTTTCTCAGCTTTAGGTCTTAGTCCGAGGGCGGTATCAACTTCTTTCGGATGCCGAGTGAACATTGCCATCTGTCTGCAAGGCGCCTCTAGTCCGGAACCTTCTACGGTGTACGTTGATTTGCGTGCCCTACGCAACGATCGTGTGTCTTTGGTGGAGCGTGGTAGTCCACACTCTCTGTGCTTGATGGAATCTGGTAAACTCTTACCGGGGGTGAAAGTGATCACCGCAAATCCTGAAACTAAAGGACAATGCGGTGATTCGCATTTGGGCGAAATATGGGTACAGTCGCCGCACAACGCTAGCGGTTATTTCACGATATACGGCGACGAGAGCGACTACGCCGATCACTTCAGCGCTCAACTTGTGACCGGAAACACAGGGGAGGTGTATGCCCGGACGGGCTACTTGGGTTTCTTGCGTCGAACCGAGATAAGCGCGACTGGGAGCAGCTGCGACGAATCGATGTTATCGCGCGACAGTGACACCGAATCTCTGGCGTCCGCCTGCGGCAGTGTCGGTATGGTGTCGGACACACACGACACTCACGATGCTGTATTTGTTGTTGGGGCCTTGGACGAAACGATCATGCTTCGCGGCATGCGGTACCATCCGATCGATATAGAGAACTCCGTTATGCGGTGCCACAAGAAGATCGCAGAATGGTAAATATACATACGTGTATACAGTTTTCGACACTTCGTTTACATATTGCCATAAAGAGAAGCCCATTCTGGGACTTTAGCGTATTTCATCAAATAAAATCCTTTTGTCAAATGTTACATTATTTTTTGTTTACAGCGCCGTCTTCACGTGGACTAATCTGCTCGTGGTAGTTGTTGAGTTGGACGGAAACGATAGCGAGGCTTTGAACCTTGTGCCACTGGTGACTAATACCGTTCTGGAGGAGCACCACTTGATAGTTGGAGTGGTGGTGGTCGTCGACCCCGGCGTGGTGCCAATCAACTCGCGTGGTGAAAAGCAACGCATGCACCTCCGAGACGGATTCCTCTCCGACCAGATCGATGCGATATATATCGCGTATAACATGTAACTATTCAAAAATAAACCTCTTCGTCGTGGGATTACTGCTTACTGGTTTTCCTTCGCGCAGCGACGAGAGGAAGAAGAAGAATAATGCTTTTTCTTCGTAACTCAACCCACACGGATCGTATCATTGTTAGAAATGTTCTAAAACGTGTTAAAGTTCAAACCTCAAAGCAGACCTTATTTTGTCTAAACGTATACGATGTGGTACAACGTAACGTATGTTAAAATTGTATAATAGGACGTACCATTGCAATTCTTATCCATTAACTGCTAATAAAAATCTTGTACACATAGCAGACTTAACCTAACATGATTCATGTAATCCCAATTAAAATGTACCGTTAAATATTAATAAAATGTATTAGGTAACATTTACTCTTGTCTAGTTGGCAGCAAACGCTGTTTACTATGTGTCAAAAACTATCCCATAACTGTCGTAGGCTCAATGTTGTTAACAATTCATCTCTGGCTTTGACTATAGCAGGGTTTCTCAAACTTGGCTCCACGAACCCATAGGGGTTCGCGTACCCCACATTGAAAAACCCTGGACTATAGCATTTCAATCAAAATCAACTAACGTTAATTAGATATCAATTACTTGACGCCAAACGGCTAGTTATTGCGTAAACTTAAGTCTAACAAGTAAGGCTAATAATGTTTAAAATATACTCTGGTACTGTTTTTTCGACTCGATATTGTTGTCATCGCCAGCTAAGGTAGCTCAAGTCATACGGGCATGTTATTTGTATCGTTTAATTTCCCTTTCAATGGAAACGCAGCTAACTTAATTTAAAAAAAAACATTTTCACTCCTAACCACATTTGTTAAATATGAAAGCAGAACTTATACAACTGATTTTTCTTGGCAGAATGATAAAGATTACAATCGCCTGAATTTATGAACACATAAATTCTAATCTAACCGCTCAAATTCGAGTAAATCATAAAATGACGAAAGAATATATGTACATCATCTCGGCAGATCGAATAATTGGATTGTTGAATCTTGTTTTATTAGAATATTAAGTAGTCGAATAAGTGGATTGGCTTGTGTATTTTCTATCAAAATAATTGTATCGTTGTGTCGATTGTAACAATTCAGATAATTTGTTAGAGATAGCAAGTCGAGTATGTAAATGTATTACAATCAATATATACATTAGACTTAGTGATTTCCTATGAAAATATTAATATATCGCATTTAATGTCTTACTGTTAGTTCTATTTTTTGTCAAACGTAACAGTTTCGTATTCCGAGTTTTACTTTTTAAAATGCTTACTTGGGATTTATGTTAGCTTTATGTGATTCGTGCATGCACACCAACTTTTCAAGTGTCATAGATAATTACACTTGTTAGTATTCGCAATTGATTACTTTTGCGCCTCATTATTAAAAATTCAATGTTCAACAGACATTTCAAATAGCATTATATAGTAGCATAGTTCAACAACACATTTATGTTAAGATTACATCAAATTGCATCACTGTTCCGTAGCTGGAACTATGATCGCAATTAAACTTGTATCCGTTATCATCGACGACTTACGTAAATTTAGTTAACTCTGTGTAGTCTATATTAAGCTTAGAAAGTAAGTCTGTTTGCAGTAACCCATTCCAATATATGTTCTTCGTAATATCATAAATTACAAAAAGAATTTATTATCATCTACACATTAGATTTTATTTTACACAATATTAATTATATTTTTTTCTTGTAATTATTTATTGCTAAATTGTAAATACGTTTTGTTATTTAATTTTACTTTAAAATGGTTTCTGTTTAATTTACATTTAATTTTATTTTGGATAGTGAGTATGTGACTTTAAATGTGAAATTCGGGAAAAGTATATTTTAATATTGATTTGTTTACGATATCAGTAATTCCTTAATTTTTATTAGTTTAAGAATATAATTCTACTGATATTTCAAATGTAGTCATCTTAACAAATAAATATCCGAGTAGTTAGAACTCACTTGTACGATCAATCTTCTTATTTGTAATCATTCTTTATTAATATAACTTGTATCGCATAATATGCTAGCAGGAAATCCTACAAGTGTATATAAATAAAAAAATGCGACGTTAAAATTACAATGCACGCATACACTTTTGAATCATCACTTTATTAAAAGAAGAGGCATGGAAATGTTTGTGCTTATAATATTATCCTACCCAAAGTGTTTTCGATGTTTGTATAAATTCTCTTTGTATAACGCACAAAAATTCAAAACTTGTGGCAATAATTCTAGTGAAAAAAATAATCTTTTGAAATACTTCTACTGACCAGGCGAAGCCAGATAGACGTCTTAGGCCAAGTTGACAAACTTTGTAACCGCTTTTATTATTGTGATTTTTCTGGAATAAACGTGCATTTTAAATTTTATTTGTTTTATTTTTAACATTTATCACATAATCTTGTCCAATATTCAGTATTCCACATAGTGATAAATGTAATATGAATAAATATATTAAAAAACAGACATGCAAAAAAGAAAATAACAAAGTGTCGGAATAAATGAAATAATAAAATTATGTGTCGTGAATATCAAAAAATATCACTTTTATAAGTGATATTATTGTGTTATTATGGGCAGGCGTAACGCTTACAATCAGGCGCATAACTAGCTCGTCTCGTCATTTTTATCTCTTAAAAAATAATAAAGGAGTTATCACGCGATGGTCCCAAAGCAGACTGTCATGATTAAGAACGCTGTAACTAGGGATTCGTAAACTATTTGAGACGACGTTTCCAAAATCAACTGATAACTCAGACCGCCGAAACTAAAATACAATAAAAATTCTATCACTAGTTTATCTATTGATACAAAATACTTATCTATTTCAAAACTTTGCGGTTGGTTATGTAAGTCTAACAAAATAAATGGACATAAAATTCATTACATATCATGTATAATTAATAGAAAAAACAAAAAAAGAAATGGCAATGCAGTGGTACTACCACGAAATCGCGAGTCTTACCCGTTTGTAGTTAAAATGTATTCCATATAAGTTTAAAAAAAATTTAAATACCTAGTAAGTTTATAGATTAAATTACTAAAATTATTTACTTATTAATTACTTATCTTGCGTTGCTTACTTTTTTTAAGAGATAAAGTGACGAGACGATCAAGTCGTGCGCCTGATGGTAAACGTCACGTCTGCCCATAACAACAAAGTACCACACAGAGTGTGCTTGGCTCTACTGCTCTCGTCACCCAGAGATATAAGATATTCAATCTCTGTCCTGTAATTACACGGGCAATATTACCCTTCAAATATCTAGCAACCACTCATTGCTAGACCGCCCCGTTGGACTCTGCAAGAGTCCTATCACTAAAAATGTTTATTGACTGTAGAATATTTTCTAGATTAAAATAAAAGTAACTATTTTGTTATTTTCTAAATAAAAAATAAAATTATTGTAAATTTCTATTTCGAATGCTAGTGACCGAGCACTACTGTCTGGTGATTAAAATCAATTTGACGACCAAAGCTCTTGTCCGATTAGGTTCCCTATCGTCTGTGATTCAAGCCGAGGTTCGATCCTCCATTCGAGGGGCCCTTGAATCGCGTCGTGCCCCTCTCCCCCTCCCGTTAGTTGTATAGTCCATCTTGCGTTAACAGGGGTCGCGGATTTGGCGGCGTTACCGTGTCGTCGCCTCGCACCAGCTATGTTGCTACCCCTGAGTCCATGAGCCGTCTGCTCGTGGGCCTCTTTCGATGAAGCTGTAAAAACCGCCGGGCTAACAGCGTACAAACACACACACAAAAAAACCGACATTTCCCCTCGAGTACGGTACAAGACCTTTAACCCTTCTTTGCATGATGATGGAAATTTCCATCATTACATTTAATGCTGGTAAAAGGGTACACAAAACCAGCGTAATTAATACATTTGTTGCTGCTGGCAACTTTTTGCAACGCCGTAGTGTAAAACTAAACGCAGTTGACAGTGCAGCTCATAGATGATACACTAATAAATAGCAATATGGTGCAGCTAACTCTGGACTCTGCATGTAGCTTTAGTGACAGATACAAGTGTCATATTGTTCTTAACTGATTTAATTTTCATTCGTTATACAGTGCTGGAAACTTGTCTTTAACCTTATTTGTTTTGGTGAAGTTTTAATAGTGAGTATATTTTAACTGTGTTGTCTCGTACAAAATGGATGACGATCCACCAGATCCTGGTCCACCTGACCCTAATGTACTACCCTCACCTTCTATTTCTCATTCCCTTACCTCATCAGATTCCTCTA
>DWGO01000053.1:0-17240 GCA_018247635.1 Eurytides dolicaon deicoon
CACACAATGTACAGTTTTAACAAATGGATTTTCCAAATGTACTTGTTTACAAGGTTACGTAGAAAGTCCTAATACAGTTAGAGGTTGCATAGAAACACGAAACCCATGCGAACCAAACACATGCGGAGAAGGAGCGCGATGTGATCCTTACAGAATTCCTGTTTGTTATTGTCCGGATAATACAGTTGGAAATCCATACAAATCTTGCAATCCTTACATCCAGTCGAATATTCTTTGCCAACCTGGTCCCTGTGGGAAAAACGCAGATTGTTATGTTAGTACCAACAGGGAAATGTGCTTCTGTAAAACTGGTTTCTCTGGAGATCCTTACACTGGTTGCGAGCCTCAAAAAAGTCAATGCATGCCTAATCCATGTGGCCCACGAGGTATTTGTAGTGTTAATTTCCATGGTCAAGTTTTATGTACCTGCTCTCCAGGTAGTACAGGAGATCCGTATGGGCTAGAAGGTTGTGTTTCCCTTGAATGTGAAGTAGACGATGAATGTGAGCCCACTAAAGCTTGTATTGGCTTTTCTTGTCATGATCCGTGTCCCGGTGCATGCGGTCTCAATTCTAAATGTCGCGTTGAGTCACATCGCCCTGTATGTACTTGTGAAGAAGGTCTTGTTGGAAATCCTCTAATATGTTGTTTACCTCCTGAAGATCAGAAATCATTCCGCCCCTGTGACAGAATTCAATGTGGTTTAAATGCAATCTGTCAAAATGTTGGAGATAAGGCTTTATGCTCCTGTCCGCCAGATCTAGAAGGAGATCCTACTATAGAATGTAAACCAGAATGTCTTATGAATTCCGACTGTTCTTCTAATGAAGCGTGCATAAATCAAAAATGTCAAGATCCGTGTTCTTTCAAAAATGTTTGCGGAATGAATGCGACTTGCTTATGCTCAGATCATACTGTTTCTTGTGCATGTCCGGATGGATTTATTGGAGACCCAAAGATTCAATGTGTTTATCGACGTAAGTATTTAAGATATTTTTGTAAATTTACTGTTATGTAATAATAAAAATAATTCAATAAAAAATTAAATTAATTTCAGCCAATCTTATTACTTCTGGAAACACAACGATTCAAGCTTGTACTCCAAATCCTTGTGATTCCAATTCTATCTGTGAATCTTACGACGGCCTCACTGCAATATGTATGTCGTGTATTGGACCTTACAACATGAATAATCCGGCATGTAGGGTTGAATGCATACTTAGCTCTGACTGTGAATTTAATAAGGCTTGTTTGAGAAATAAATGCATAGACCCTTGCCCAGGATCTTGCGGCGTTAATGCAGATTGTTTAGTTTACCATCATGACCCAATTTGCCGATGCCAGGAAGGATTTGAAGGAAATCCATATGAACATTGTAAACCAAGTACAAGTGGTATGTAGTATAATTGTACATTATGAACAAATTTTGTTACACTTTATTTAGAAATATTTTAGCATACAGTAAAATTATATTTTTATTTCTTTACAGCAACCGTCCATGAATCATGTGATAATATCCGATGTGGTGACAACGCCGTGTGCCATGATACCCACGGTATCCTATCATGCCAATGTTTACCACACTTTTATGGAAATCCATATCTTTCATGCCGTCCTGAATGTGCTATTAACAGTGATTGCCCGACTAAAATGGCATGTTTGAATAATAAATGTAAATCCCCGTGTGATGATGCTTGCGGTATTGGAGCATTATGTGAAACTGTGAATCATCACGCTGTGTGTTATTGTCCTCCAGAACAAACAGGAGATCCGTATATAAGATGTCAAACGACAGTTTCAGCACTACCTGCGTTGTCGGTCTGTGATCCCTCACCATGTGGCCCATATAGTAGATGTCTTCCATCAATATCTGGCTCTGCGATATGCTCATGTTTGCCTGGACATGTTGGGATGCCACCAATGTGCCAACCCGAATGTGTTGGAAATGCCGATTGTTCGCAAGAATTAACTTGCGTTAACCAAAAATGTATTAATCCATGTCACGGCAGTTGCGGCGTTGGGGCGACTTGTTTTGTTGTAAACCATAATCCTTTATGTAGTTGTGATCCAGGAAAAACCGGGGATCCTTTTATTGCCTGTGGAGAAATTAATGAAGGGAAAACTCCTGCAAAATTGCCACCAGGAGATAATCCATGTTTACCATCACCTTGTGGACCAAATTCCGTCTGTGAAGTAAAATCTAATCATCCAGTTTGCTCATGCCGCCCGAATTATTCTGGCACCCCACCATATTGTCGACCGGAATGTATAATAAATCAAGAGTGCCCATCAAATAGAGCTTGTATTAATGAAAGATGTGTTGATCCATGCGTCAATGCATGTGGAAACAATGCCAAATGCGATATTGTAAACCATACCCCACTATGTAGTTGCTTGGATGGGTTTAGGGGAGATGCATTCATAGGATGTGTGACTGTATCAAACGACGATGACTCGGCGTGTAATCCGTCGCCATGTGGTGAAAATACAGTGTGCACAATAGTAAGTAACACAGCAAGATGTTCATGTATACCACCGAATATTGGAAATCCGTACGCTGGTGGGTGCCGACCAGAATGTACATTAAATTCAGACTGTCCTAATCACCTTGCGTGCTTATCAAACTACTGCCGAGATCCCTGCAAGGACTTATGTGGCGTAAATACGGAATGCACTGTTACCAATCATGTACCGATTTGTACTTGCTTCAAAGGATATGAAGGTGATCCATTCTCCTCATGTCGTCAGATAACTAAAACTCGTAAGTTATTATTTTTTATATTTTATAATATGACTCCACTTTATGCCCAAATACTGCAAAATTTTAAAATAATTTAAGGTCGATATGTCTTTATGCAAGAGTTAGAATAAGTAGCTTTTAGAGACACCATTTTAAATATTTTTTTTTATCATAGCAACACCAATAAACCCTTGCGAACCCACACCATGCGGTCCAAACAGTGACTGCCATGTGGTTGGTGAACGTGCAGCATGTTCATGTCGTGCGGGATTCCTCGGTGCTCCACCTGCATGTCGTCCTGAATGCGGCGTAAGCTCGGACTGCCCGATGAATAGAGCTTGTATCAACCACAAGTGTCAAGACCCCTGTATACATAGCTGTGGATTGGATGCCAGATGCCACGTCGTTGGACATAATCCAATTTGCTCCTGCCCTGAAAATTTCTCAGAAGGCGATCCGTTTATTCGATGCTACAGAAAAAGTACGTACATAATATTTTTTACCCCTTTTTCATATTTATTACGTATATATTATATACTACAGAGTGCATAAGTATGGATACTTACTGCTTACTACGATACTTATGCTCTCTGTAGTATCTTGATTATTATGAACACATAAGGTTTTTTTTTACGAGATAAAGTGGCGAGACGAGCAAGTCGTTCGCCCGATGGTAAGCGTCACGCCTGCCCATAACAGCACAGTACCACATTAAACGTGCATGGCTCTGTACTGCGCTCGTCACCTAGAAATATAAGATGGCCTATTTCTTTGCCCTGTAATTACACTGGCCACATTTCCCTTCAAACTAGAACAAAAACAACTATTGCTGACACACTACTGCTTGACGGCAGAATATCTGGCAATGCAGTGGTACCGCCCCAGACAGACACTGCAAGAGTCCTACCACTTTTAAAACCTTCCTACAATTATTCCACTTGTTATGTGTTAATACACAATGCTCTACAGCAGTACATATTACGAGTATAAATATTTTCTTAGACATTAATGTTTTTCAAAATATTTTCTATCAACACTGAGCACGTAGAAAGTCGGTGCTTAAAGTGTTTATTTAAAAAATAACAAGTTTCATGGCATTGGCACCGGGATTTAAATTGAGGTGTTTTTATTATATTGATATATATTGATAAAAGCCAGCTCCTGGTAATTGACCGAATACAGGCACAAAAGTCAGGCATTGTTTAAATTGTACAATTAACATTACACATTTTATTTTATTTCAACGCAGATATAACATTCGTGGCTCCTGACCCATGCTTATCATCGCCTTGTGGACCCTACTCAACGTGCCGTAATGAAGCCCGCCGAGCGGTTTGCGCCTGTGAGGCTGGAACTCTGGGGGCGCCACCTGCTTGTCGTCCACAATGTGTTATTAATCAAGATTGCCCTCTAGCTCTTGCTTGCCTCGGCGGTACCTGTGTCAATCCATGTGTTGGGTCTTGCGGTTTCAATGCACGTTGCAGCGTTCAAAATCACCAACCCATTTGTTCCTGCGACGAGGGTTACTCGGGTGATCCATTTGCCGGCTGCAATCAAATCGAAAGTAAGTGGCATAATTTTCCGCTAACTATTAGCACTTGATGCATGATGTACACATTGCATGTTATCATCTCTTAGCTTTTTTAGTTATTGAAAATATGTGTATACACGATTTCAGTCTCAAAAGAAGTACCCCGTGATCCTTGCAACCCGTCGCCTTGTGGACCTAATGCAATTTGCAGGGAAAGGAATGGTGCTGGCTCTTGTACTTGTGTAGATGAATTTCATGGAGATCCATATTTAGGCTGCCGCCCCGAATGTGTCATGAATACTGACTGCTCTATAGACACATCCTGCTTCAATAATAAGTGTGTAGATCCATGCCCAGGGACGTGTGGACAAAATGCTGTGTGTAGGGTTTCCAATCACGCACCTTCTTGTTATTGCTTGCCTGGATACAGTGGAAACCCTCTTCATGCATGTAACCCTATAATACGTAAGACTCTTCTTTCTGTTTCGATCTGTGTATCTTTCTGTTACTTCGTATTCTTTAGTCTTATCTTATAAATTCTATCATGTTTCCTTCAGCTTCTTCAGAACCAACTGACCCATGTCACCCTACACCTTGCGGGCCTTATAGTAAATGTCGTACATTTAATGGGCATGCCGTTTGTACATGCCTCGATATTTGTGTCGGTTCACCACCTAATTGTCGACCTGAATGTATCGTTAGTTCTGAATGTCGTCCGAATAGAGCATGTATTAATCAAAAGTGCCAAGACCCATGTGAAGGTATGTGCGGAGTCAATGCACTGTGTCAAGTCGTAAATCACAACCCTATATGTAGTTGTCAGAAGGAATATACCGGTGATCCTTTCGTTCATTGTTATTATGAAGAAAGTAAGTCTTTAATGCACGTATGAATTTATTATTTAATATTTTTGCAATGTAATATAAGAGTTTAATAATTTGTTACCAGAACAAATGACGCCAATTGATAATTGTCTACCAAATCCTTGTGGACCTAATTCACAATGCAAGGACTTAAATGGAGTACCTGTTTGCTCTTGTTTGACTAACTATATTGGACGTCCACCCAATTGTAGACCAGAATGCGTCATAAATGTTGAATGTCCGGGTAATTTAGCGTGTATATCGGAGAAATGCAGTAATCCATGCCCAGGTTCATGTGGTAATCATGCCAGTTGTAATGTTGTTAAACACATTCCAATATGCACATGTGAACAAGGTTACACCGGGGATCCCTTCGCAGGATGTTCACAAATATTATGTGAGTCGCAAACAATTAATTAACACGTTCATCAATAATATTTTTGTTTTACAACAAAACTTTATTAGAAAAAACGGAACTGAACTTTTCAATAATAAAATAATGTTTTTAGCAATCGAATCCCAAGAGGTCAACCCTTGCTCAAGATCTCCTTGCGGAGCTAATGCAATTTGTAAGGAGAGGCATGACGCAGGTTCATGTACATGTTTACCTGAATATTACGGCGATCCATACGTTGAGTGCCGACCAGAATGCGTTTTGAATTCAGATTGTCCAAAAGATAAAGCTTGTACGAATAACAAATGCAAAGATCCGTGTCCGGGAGTTTGCGGTATGAATGCGGAATGTCGAGTTAATAATCATGCTCCTTCGTGTGCATGTTTACCGGGGTATGAGGGAAATCCGTTCACATCGTGTTTCTTAAGTAAGGATTTTAGAATATAACCTTGAAATAATTGTGAGGTAAATTATAAAAAAAAAAACATTATAATATATACTTAATTTTAGGAGTCGAAAAACCCGTTGATCCCTGTTCGCCATCACCATGTGGACCTTACAGTATATGTCGTATAAGCAACGGATACGCAATTTGCTCATGCCAAGAAGATTACTTTGGTTCACCTCCCTTATGTCGACCTGAGTGTATGGTCAGTAGTGACTGTATGCCAAATAAAGCGTGTGTCAATCAAAAATGTCTAGATCCATGCAATGACGCATGCGGCAATAACGCCAAATGCATTGTCGTGAATCATAAAGCGCTTTGTAGCTGCCCACAAAACTATATTGGTGACCCATTCGTACAATGTTCTTATGATAAACGTGAGTGTTAAATATCACTATAAAGTACTAAAATAATAACATTAATTAGAATAAATATGTGCAGCTAACCAAACTAAAAATTAACTTAAATAAGCAAACTACATAGACTGCAAATTTTAGGACCGGAATCGAAACCTTCGGGTAATCCTTGCATACCGTCTCCTTGCGGATTAAATTCAGAATGCCGCATCGTCGGCGAAACTCCAGCGTGCTCCTGCTTAAAGGGTTATATAGGACGTGCTCCAAATTGTCGTCCAGAATGTATTTATGACGAGGAATGTCCTAGCAATCTTGCTTGTATTCGAGAGAAATGTATAAGCCCATGTGAAGGTTCTTGTGGGTCGAACGCTGAATGTGTTGTTATTTCTCATAAAGCAGTTTGCCATTGTCGTGAAAGTTATACTGGCGATCCGTTTAATGGTTGCTATTTCATAGGTGAGCTATTTGAAAGTTTTTTAAAGTTTGAATAATTTTTCACAATATTCCGAGGCTTTTATTAATTTCGTATCTTATTTATTTAGTTTCGGTGATGAATGATGACGAAACGAATCCATGTAATCCTTCCCCGTGTGGACCAAATGCAATATGCAAAGAAAAGAACTCTGCAGGTTCTTGCACTTGCCTCCCAGGATATTTCGGAGACCCCTATTTAGGATGCCGCCCAGAATGTGTAACAAACAACGACTGCCCGCTGAATAAAGCATGTTCAAACAATAAATGCGTAGACCCTTGTCAAGTTGCGTGTGGAATTAATGCGCAATGTAAAGTAGTTCATCATACACCTGTTTGCCTATGTATTGACGGTTTTGAAGGAAATCCTGTTGTATCATGTCATCCACAAAGAAGCCGTTAGTACTTTTAAACATTTTAACAAGGATGTATTGTTCCTTGCTACTTATTTTCGTTTCATCATTATTATTTATTCTATTTTAGCCTCTTTAGCAGATGAAAACCCTTGCATGCCGTCACCTTGTGGCCCGTACAGTCACTGTAAAGTAATAGATAACCATGGAGTATGCTCTTGTCAAGAAGGTTATGTAGGCTCGCCACCGACTTGTCGACCAGAATGCGTCATTAGTACAGATTGTCCCCAGCATCAGGCGTGTATTCAACAAAAATGCAAGGATCCATGTCCAGGGACATGCGGAGTTAATGCTCGATGTCAAGTTATAAATCATAATCCAATATGTACATGTAAAGCGGGATTCACTGGCGATCCATTCGTAACTTGTCAAATAGAGAAACGTAAGGGAGAAATAAAAAATAAAATAAATATAATTTGCGATTTTATTTCGAATTTGTAAATTAGAACTTGCATGATATTCATTTATATTTCAATCTATAAAATCTCTTTCTTTTATTCTTTTAGTTCTTTACTCTACTTTATTTCTAATGTATGATCTTTTTTTCCTAGAACCTATTTTTACGGGACCTAAAGGAAATCCTTGTGTACCTTCTCCATGTGGTTCATACTCTCAATGTAAAGTAGTCGGCGAAGCGCCTGCATGTTCATGCTTACCGAATTATGTTGGTATTGCACCAAATTGTAGACCTGAATGTTCTATAAATGCGGAATGTCCTGGTAATCTTGCATGTCAAAACGAAAAATGTGTAGATCCATGTCCTGGTTCTTGCGGTTTCAATGCTGAATGTTCTGTTGCAAATCATGTTGCTCTATGTAATTGTGTTGCTGGACACACAGGTGATCCATTCAGTGGATGCTCCATAATTGAACGTGAGTTGTGAAAATGTTAATGTCCTAACAGAGAGAAAGAGACTAATATATTTTGATTTAATTGATAGATTTGTGTAAACTACCACCGCATTGCTAATTATTCAACCGCTAAGCAGTAATATGTAAGCAGCACTGCGTTCCGGTTTAAACGGCAATGGTGCCTACGTAATAACTGAGTACAGAGATATACTATCTAATATCTCTGTGCGTAGTAATTACATAGGTTAGTAGCATTTTACGTTTTCCTATCTATCTGGGAAACGAGGGATCTAAGTATACCTCTAATGTTTCCCTAATTAATGTATATTAAGATTATTATTTTAAATCAATAATATTAAAAATATTAAAGCTATATGTTTAATTATGTCTCATTCTTTCTGGCAAAAGATAAATTTGCTTTATTACATGTCTTACAAAATCATATCTTACAGGTACTTCCGAACCTCCCCCGAATCCTTGTAATCCCTCTCCCTGCGGTGCCAATGCCATATGCAAAGAAAGAAACGGCATCGGCGCGTGTTCGTGCTTACCTGAATATTTTGGAGACCCATACACAGGATGTCGTCCTGAATGTGTGTCTAACTCTGACTGTGACCGCAATAAGGCCTGCACGAATAATAGATGTAAAGATCCGTGTCCAGGAACATGCGGAATAAATGCTGAATGCAGAACTGTAAATCATTCCCCCACATGTACATGTTTAACAGGATATACTGGAAACCCCTTAATTAAATGCGACGTAGAAAGTGAGTTAAAGGTTTATTATAATATAAACCTCTATTTATTTTAAATTTAAAGTATCAAAGAAAACGTTGTGAATTATTTCATCATTATTTACACTTTAATAAAATCCTTAAAATTGTTTGCAGACTTTGATATACCACAAACAGATCCTTGTCAACCATCGCCCTGCGGTCCCAACAGCTTATGCCGCTCTATTAATGGTCATAGTGTTTGTACATGCGAGAGCGGTTACATCGGAACCCCACCTTCATGTCGCCCTGAATGTATAGTTAGTTCTGAATGTCCACAAGACAAGGCCTGTGTTAATAAAAAATGTACTGATCCCTGTCCGAACACTTGTGGACTAAACGCCCGGTGCCAAGTTATTACCCATAATCCGATATGTAGCTGCATAACTGGTTACACTGGTGATCCATTCACTGAATGTATTGAAGAACCAAGTAAGTTTTTGTTTTTCTTTCGCATATAATAAACATCAACCATGTAGGCATCCTTGGACCTTGGAAGATTTAGCAATTTAATTATTTAAGATAAAAGTTAATTTCCTATACCCTTTACTAGTCCTTCGCACCATTACCAGTTAATCCATAGCAAAACAGTAATGTGTAAGTTATTAACATGTTCCAGTTTTAAGGGCAATTCTTCCATAAAAATTACTAGGTATAATAGGATTGAGTACAGTTTTTAATTGTTTAATTTTATCGAAACAATAATATGTACCTCTGTGCTTTTATGAGCAAATTTGATATCAAGGCCCAGATTTCTTTCTTTCGTTCTTAAATGTATTAAACAAAAAAGAAAAATGTATAATAATAATAGATTCTCGTGTAAAATACAAAACAATGCCCCCAAAAAGACGAACTTAAAAAAGAACTAATGCTATTTACATAATAACAGCAAAATTAATCATATTATAAAAAACTAGACATAGGAAATTATTAAACCTCTTTCTGTTCAGGACAAATTGATCACATCAATCCGTGCGTACCATCACCATGTGGACCAAACTCCGAGTGTCGAGTAATCAGTGAGCAAGCAGCATGCTCTTGTATGCCAAACTATATTGGTAGAGTACCGAATTGTAGACCTGAGTGCACTATTGATGCAGAATGCCCAAGCAACACGGCTTGTATCAATGAACGCTGTAAAGACCCATGTCAGGGAGCTTGCGGTTTAAATGCTATGTGTTTAACTGTTAATCACAAACCAGTCTGCAGTTGCCAACAAGGATATACTGGGGATGCTATAGGCGCCTGTGTTCAAATGATAATTCCAAGTATGTATTTTTAATCTTATTCTGTAGTAAAACAACATTATAGAGATCGAAATGATGTCGGTATTTTTGTTAGCTAAAAAAACTGGTGTTATAAATGACATGCTGCTTATACACGTTTAAGATTGTTGGTATTTGGCAGTAGTACTTAAGGTACGATCGGTATACCCACGACGTCGTACCTTTTTTCGTACGGTAAGGTAAACACTGTGGTCTTGTTACCACAGCTCTAAGAGTACGTGAGCTTACGCAGCTATGAAGATGTAAATTACAATTATTTGTCATTTAATCTTAATAATAAAATACTACTGTAAATACTAAATTTGCATTTTATCGTGTTAATATATATTTTTTATTCAGCAACTGAAAGATCAAGCCCGTGTACTCCCTCTCCTTGTGGTCCTAATGCTGAATGCCGCGAACACAATGAAGCCGGAGCCTGTTTCTGTTCTGAGGGATACGAGGGTGATCCCTATAGCCCATCTGGATGTCGAAGAGAATGTGAAAGCAATGACGACTGTCCCTTGAATTTAGCCTGCACAAGATTTAAATGTATCGATCCTTGCCCAAAAACGTGCGGACAATTAGCTGAATGCACTGTTGAAAGACATGTTCCAGTATGCACTTGTCCAGCGGATCATACTGGGGATCCATTCTTCCGTTGCCTTAGAGTAGTTACTGAACGTGAGTATTAAATTGTATATAAAATATGTTATTTCCAGTAAGGCGAAAGCTTTTTTTTTAAATAAAAAATATACACGTAACTTTTATTTCCTTTTTCAGCTCCACCGTTAAATCCGTGTGAACCAACTCCCTGTGGACCTAACAGTCAATGTAGACAAGTAAATATGCAAGCAGTTTGTTCATGTTTGCCTAATTACATTGGATCGCCACCACAATGCAGACCACAATGTGTAGTAAATAGCGAATGTGATACATCCAAAGCATGCATTAATCAAAAATGTGATGATCCTTGTCCGAATACCTGTGGCTTAAAAGCACACTGCCTTGTAAAAAATCATAATCCTATTTGTACATGTCCAGCAGGCATGACTGGAGATCCATTTACAGTTTGTTACAGTAAGCAAAATTAAATTACGATAAAATCTTTTAATACCTGAAACTTTTAAAACCCTAAAATAAATTTACCTTTTTTAGATATTCCACCAACTACTGAAAGGCCATCTTGCACTCCATCTCCATGTGGACCACATTCTCGTTGTCAATTACTTGCAAGTGGACCTGCTTGTTCTTGTCTACCCGGTTACGTTGGCTCACCGCCGTCCTGTCGACCTGAATGTACTATTAACTCGGAATGCCCTGCTTCTTTAGCGTGTGTACGACAAAAATGTGAAGATCCTTGCCCAGGTTCATGTGGGGTTGAAGCAAATTGTCACGTATTAAATCACGTAGCTGTATGTGTATGTAACGATGGTCATACTGGTGATCCGTTCACACGGTGTACTCCTATTATAGAAGGTAACAGATAGTTTTAAGAAAAATTTCAATATTATACATTTGATCATTGCATCTAATTTGTTACAATATTCTTGTGTTTCAGCGCCAACAACAACCAACCCTACAGATCCTTGTAATCCATCTCCATGTGGACCTAACGCTCAATGTGATAATGGATTTTGTACTTGTATTCGAGACTATAGTGGTAATCCATACGAATCGTGTCGACCAGAATGTACCGGAAGCCAAGAATGTCCTAGAGATAAAGCATGCTTTAGGAATAAATGTAGAGACCCATGTCCGGGTGTCTGTGGTCAAAATGCAAAATGTGACGTAATAAACCATATACCAACTTGTTCTTGTATCAATGGACATACCGGAAACCCATTTACTCACTGCCAACCAGCGGTAATTGTGGAACATGATCAAAATCCATGCCAACCTTCGCCGTGTGGTCCAAATAGTATTTGCAGAATTAATGATAATACAGCAGTATGTGCTTGCGTTGAAGGTTTTCAAGGATCTCCTCCAGCATGTCGACCAGAATGTGTCGTTAGTTCTGAATGCCCTGCAACAAAAGCTTGTGTAAATCAAAAATGTATTAACCCTTGCATCAATGCATGCGGTATATCAGCTCGTTGTGAAGTTATCAATCATAGCCCTATTTGTAGTTGTAACCCGGGACAAACAGGGGATCCGTTTAAAAGTTGTTATGATGAAGTTATCAAAACAACTCCTATAGACGCATGTAATCCTTCACCATGTGGGCCAAACTCTTTATGTATTGAGCGCAATGGAAAAGCGCACTGCACATGTGCAGATGATTATGTCGGACAGCCTCCGAATTGCAGACCGGAATGTGTTATTAATCCTGATTGCCCCTCTAATCAAGCTTGTGTGAGAAATAAATGTATAGATCCATGCCCGGGTTCATGTGGCGTCGACGCAGATTGTATTATAGTCAGTCACACAGTATCATGCACGTGCAGAGAAAAATACACTGGAAATCCTTTCCTACAATGTGTGCCCCAAAATGGTAAACTATTTTAAATGTATAAATTCTATTGGTATTTCAGATATCTTCACATCAGACGACAACTTTTCATGATAATTTTAGTAAAAAACATATTTTTTCTTTTTAGAAGCTGCAGTAAAACCGTGTGATCCTTCACCTTGTGGAGCAAATGCAATTTGCAGTCAAAGGGATAATGCTGGGGCATGTTCATGTTTGGAAGGATTTTATGGTAATCCATACGATGGATGCAGACCTGAGTGCGTTCTTAGTTCTGATTGTTCGGCTGATAAGTCATGTATCAAGAATAAATGTGCTGATCCTTGCCCTGGTATTTGTGGATCCAATGCCGAATGCGCTGTAATAAATCACGTTCCTTCCTGCGCCTGCATAAAGGGTTATTCAGGCAATCCGTTCAATCAGTGTAGTCCTCAGAAACTACCAGAAGAAATCAGACCGTGCAATCCATCCCCGTGTGGCCCCAACAGTGTATGCAGAGAAAATGGAGAACTTGCTTCTTGCGAATGTCTTCCCGACTATAGGGGAGCTCCACCTGACTGTCGCCCAGAATGCACTGTAAGCAGCGAATGCCCATCAGATCGCGCATGTCATAAACTTAAATGTGCTGATCCATGCAGGGGAACATGTGGCATTGGAGCCCATTGCCAAGTTATAAATCATAGTCCACTTTGTAGTTGCCCTGCAGGTACTAGTGGTGATCCCTTTAGCAAATGCTTAGAAATAGAAAAGAGTGTAACAGAGACAAATGAACAACCTTGTAAACCAAACATATGCGGGCCTTATAGCGAGTGTCGACCAATTAATGGACAACCATCATGTTCATGTATATTTGGTTACTTAGGCACTCCACCGAACTGCCACCCAGAATGTCTTGTAAATACAGATTGTCCGTCGCATTTGGCATGTATAGCCGAAAAATGCACTAACCCATGTGAAGGTTCATGTGGATATCGTGCAGAATGTCGAGTTCAAGATCATATTCCAATTTGCAGTTGTCCTACCGGCTTTTCAGGCGATCCTTTCATTCAGTGCGCGGAAGTGAAGAGTAAGAAATTTATCTACATAAATTAAATCAAGTGGCCTAATTAAATTTAACAACTATTTTTAGACAAATAGTGTTTAAGGTTATTGGTTAAAAATGAGTCTTTTGCAGAAATTGTGTTATCAGGTTACCATCTGGTATATTTCGTAAATGTATTTCCAAAGAAAAGTAACAAAAAAATGGTTTTCTTTTACCCAATTTTAATTAATTTTTAATTCAAATAAACTAAATGTTAAGTTTATGAATTCAGCCCGTAATTTATCTCTTCTTATTTTATTTTGTTTTAGTAGAGGATGTACCATCTCTTAATCCTTGCAATCCATCACCGTGCGGTAGCAACGCTGTATGTGATGAGGGAACTTGCACATGTGCACTTGGATATTTTGGAGACCCGTACCAAGGCTGTAGGCTTGAATGTTCTACTAACGGAGAGTGTTCTCCAACTCGCTCGTGTCAAGGAGGCAAATGCGTTGACCCTTGTCCGGGTGCCTGTGGAACAAATGCATTATGCTCTGTAAACAATCATATACCGTCCTGTTCATGTCCACCAAGTATGTCAGGAGATCCATTTTCCTTCTGCACCGAGATCGCACCGCCAGGTAAAATGTTAATTTTTTCAATGAATAAGATATATGTTAAATATTTTTTTAATATTTTTAAATTAAAACTAAATAATAAACGCACTGTTTTCATTCTAGCAACCCCTTGCTCGCCGTCACCTTGTGGCCCCTACAGCGAGTGTACAGTAAGTGCAAACGGTGTAGCAGCATGTTCTTGTCGCGCTGGCCATGTGGGTTCACCTCCATCATGCCGCCCTGAGTGTCTCGTGAGCTCTGATTGTAAACTACAGTTAGCTTGTATTGACCGTCGATGCCGAGATCCCTGTGAGGGAGCCTGTGGTCGGGGTGCTCGTTGCCAAGTAATAGCGCATTCACCAATATGTACCTGCAACGATGAATATACAGGAGACCCTTTCACTTATTGCTATCCTACTCCTTGTAAGTAATTAATATTATTTCTTCTAGCAAGTATTATTTGCAGTTAGAGAAGCCAATGGTATAATTGCTGTTTTATTTTAAGCTCAACCTCCGGTGCATGTCGATCCATGTCAGCCATCACCGTGTGGGCCAAATTCGATATGTTTGAGTACCGGGGATACGCCAGCATGTAGCTGTCAACCTCATTTCATTGGATCACCACCTAACTGTCGTCCAGAGTGCACAATCAGTGCCGAATGTCCAGCGGCATTAGCTTGTGTAGCACAACGCTGCAAAGATCCCTGCCTTCAGGCTTGTGGCCCACATGCTATATGCACTGTTATCGATCATCGTGCGACTTGTGCTTGTGAACCTGGTTTGGAAGGAAATCCATTCCAGGGATGCTCACAACCAAAAGGTAAGGCAATTGGGTCGTTATAACTTTATAATAATTGACTTTTTTATAGAACCAAAATAGCATACGGGCTATACATAATAATTAGCACATATTTTGAATTTGTTGTGAATATTTTAATCAGATCTAAGGTAACATAACTATAACATCATTATAACTAAAATTTTAACATTTAAAATAGTTTTATAATTTTTTTTGAAAAATTACGCATGTAACCCCTCGCTTAGCCAAGCGTGATTTATCATGCCTAAAATATGTGCTTCTTTGTCAAGAAAAAAAAAATGAAGTCACGCCTCACACAATTTACTAATGTCAAAAGAATAGTTCTATATCAGTGTTTTCACCTTAGAACTGAATGGCAACCATGCCTGCTGTTCAGTGCGTATGGGTGTTAATACCGTTACAGTTTCTATTCTCATACGCTTTGAAATTAAAACATAGCCTTCGGAAGAGGACGCAGGTGAGAAGTCATTTTAATCATCTAGATTTTTAAATGCTTTCAGAAGGGACGTAACAATTATTAAAAATAACTTTTTATGTGATATTAATGCCTTTGCTTATGATCGGAGCACGCGGAGATAACACAGCACTTACAGTTAGCTTGGACCGTTCGCTGTGACGGCCGCTTTTTGATGGTGCGGCTAAAGAAAGCGACCCCGTTGCCGGATTAGAGAGGTCACTAAATGTCATCGAGCCCAGATAGCTTCAACTAACGCTTCGGACCAAGGAGATGCTTCTACGGTGATAGATACAATTAATAGGTAAGTGAATTTATAGTTGTGCAAAATATTTCAGCTCCACCAAAGCATGAATACTTAAATCCATGCGAACCTTCACCTTGTGGTCCAAATGCAGAGTGTAACGTACAGGATAAGGCTGGATCATGTAGTTGTTTACCAGATTATTTTGGTGACCCATATCAAGGATGTAGACCTGAATGTTTGGCCGATTCAGATTGTACTTTAACGGCAGCATGCATCAGAAATAAATGTAAAGATCCATGTCCCGGAGTATGTGGACAAAATGCGGACTGCTACGTAACAAATCACAAACCTACATGTAACTGTAAACCTGGATACACTGGTAACCCCCTTTCTCTGTGTTCTATTTTACCCGGTAAGTTAGCTTGCGTTTTTATAAAAAGTGGTGTGTAATTTTATTCCTTTAGAATATGGATTAACTAGTATTTTTGGTTTCAGAAAGAGATATATCGATCACCGATGTTTGCAATCCGTCTCCGTGTGGAGCAAACGCTATCTGCAGAAATATAAATAGTCAACCCGTATGTAGCTGTATGGCTAATTACATAGGGTCACCACCAGATTGTAAGCCAGAATGTATGGTAAATTCGGATTGTAAAACTAATAAAGCGTGTGTCAATCACAAATGTGTTAACCCTTGCCCAGCGCCGTGTGGTCAAAACACGGAATGTAAGGTCATTAACCATAGTCCTGTATGTTCTTGCCGAAGAGGATATTCCGGAGATCCATTTACAATTTGCAGCTTAGTACTCCGTAAGGGATCAAATTATAATGTTTTTATACGTGTTTCTTTATATATGTATGTATAATTATATTTTTTTTTATATTTAGAAACATATCCTAGTGTAGCAGAACCGCTTGATCCGTGTCTACCATCTCCATGTGGCCTTTATGCGGAATGTCGAAACAATAATGGATTCCCAGCTTGTTCTTGCTTGCCATTATATACTGGATCCCCGCCATACTGTAAGCCAGAATGCGTTGTTCATTCAGACTGTGCCAGTAATTTAGCTTGCATCGCGGAAAAATGCAGAGATCCGTGTGAAGGCTCATGTGGATTATACGCAAAATGTTTCGTGAACAATCACGTTCCAGTATGCCTGTGCCCTGATGGTTTTATGGGAGATCCGTTTAGGGAATGTCGACCAAGACCATTTGAAGGTACATATTTTGCAGTTATGTTATTAATATTAGTGCATTTTTGCATTTAAAAGGGGGAAATTGAGAGTCGGAATATAAGTTTGCCTGTTATATCAGTATTGTAAGTGTTATTAGTACTCGTATAATTAGCTTTGTAAGTGGTACGACTCTGGCAGATTCCGACTGAGGCGGTACCACTGCATTGCAAGATATTCTGCCGCCAAGCAGTAGTGTGTAAATACTACTGTGTTCCGGTTTGAAGAGCAATGATGCCAGTGAAATTACAGGGCAAAGAGATAGACGATCTAAGAT
>DWGO01000054.1:0-17234 GCA_018247635.1 Eurytides dolicaon deicoon
GAGTTATCCTTTTTCCACTACATGGTACAGGTTTTTGAATTTAACGTCTATTATTTAATTGATTACGTGTTTGACATTAGAAGTAAAGACGTAAACAATGAACGATCTGTTTTAAATTTTCTAACAAGAATAATATTAAAATTTCATATTATAATTATTATTTCGCACTTATATCTTTTAACACTATAATTCTACTAAACTCTAGAAATAGTTCTAAAGGTATTTATATCACAAAGAAAATCTAGATTAATAATTATGACCCATCACTAAAGTAACAAAAAGTGTTGTATCTTGAAAATTTAATTTGACACTATATACATAGAATATTACCCACTTTTTATTTTAGAATTCTATTCAATGTTCGAGATGGCAAGGTCGAATCGTTACAGCGATCCAAACAATAGAAGCACTCGGCGGAGCAAACATTAAATTTATTTCCGCCATTTTCTCTGGTCCAATGAACGTGCTCCCTGCGTACGATCTCTAATGTGATTAAACAAAGACAGTAGCCTGTTTCATGCTAATTTAACAAATTGCACAGAAAACGCTCCGAGTTAACAAACCGGCTACTGCTAAAGCGTTTTATTACGTAATTTTATAATTATTTTTTAATTTATAATGTTCCGATAATCGAAACGCATTAATTAATCACTCCTAACTAGGTTAATAGAATATATTTTATGTATAGAAATAATTATCCAGTCGCCAGCAGTGATTTTAATAGGACTTAAACTAATCGAAAAACCAGTAATTTATGACTTGAACTGTCAAAATATGAATATATAATGCTTTCGCTACAAGTTTTACGTGATCGTTATAACCATAAACATAAGTTTTATTATAATCTTATCAAATTCAAAGAAACGAAATGTTTGATTAATCGATATTTCGTTATAAAATTCTACGTTAATTTATAGAACGACTACACACGTTTCGAACCGCATAGTATTTGACAGTGAAACGACGCCGTCTTATTAACGGCGACTGTACCCGTTGTAGTAAGTTACCGTCGACCGTGATCGTAAACTGTGACATTTGATTGGCGGGCAAACGTGGTCGTGGCGTAACTTACCCACCGCGTTAGTGCGGCGTGTAACTTTCGCAGAAACCGAAACGCCGAAGGCTAATGAGCAATTCACGAAAAATAACGACGGTTATTTGACAGTAGCGATCGCTTAATACGTCGCCCACCAACGCACTCCTCTACCCGCCGCGTTAACTGTACCCGTTAACGACATACTCCCCCGTTCAATACGGTACACGACGCGGACGCTAAATTGGATTAATCACGCCGCACGAGATTCCCTTAAGTAACGTTATACGGGGTATTTCGAAAAGGCAAATATTCCATTAAGTTACTAAGTTATTGCCACTCGACGCGGCATGTCCGTACAACTTATTTAAATCGCTAATCGCTTATAAAGCGTGCTTTTTAAACGACGCGATAACGCGATAACGCGACCGCGATTGGGCCTACGTCGAAACGCAGCGCCCGCATCCCTGTTTCTCTTCCCACGCTAACGAGGTGTCAGTGCGTAATCTTATGTTGTCCGAAGCCTTTCGGTATGTGCGATGATATGCGAGCACAGTTCGAAACTAATTTTACGAGACGTCGGCTAGTGGGCGCGTAATGTAATCCAGATTACGCTTCGACGTCCCATCACACCCAACACGCGTCGGTTGCTTACGCCGCTCGATATTGTTCATTGATAAACAACGAGAGGTTATGTAATACTCGTACCGCCATGTTCGCGTTTGAATAATTTCGAAAACCGTGGAAAAGTAACCGCTTTAATTCGTAACAATTGGTTATATAAATATCATATACATATGTACGTGCTAGCACTTTACAATAAGTATGCTAATTACTTAACATGCGGTGTTGTAGACCTAACGGTCTTTAATATAATTATAATATAATACACACAGGTACTTCTATTTCCTTAGATGTACAGATAAAATTTTTCTGTATTGAAAACATTAACCTTCTGTCATTGTATATTTATACATTATAATGATTTCGTAACAAAAATCATTACGCTTATCATCCGCAATTGCTTATTTTGTGAAATGGATATTTTTTTCTTGCGTTCTTTAATAAAAGAAGTTGCAAGTGGGCATATCAAGTCATTTAAAAAATTACACAGTTAAAACAATATCGAATAATTGCAGAATGTTCCGTGAATCGAAACGACATTTCCCAAGCGTAGATGACGCAACGACATCCACCTACAGTGTTGAAAAGAATAAGCTATAGAACACGCTTACTATATACGGTCCCTCAATTTCGGTATTCGATTACAGATCTTTAATTTCTTGGGTCATGAATAAAAGAGATTTATCGTAAAGGACGCGAGACAGACTTTTAATTTGTCAAGGGGCGAAACCGAGATGGCACTGGTCCTTTCTCTTGGAAATTATTAACACATAATAATGTAATTTTATGGTTTCTTTTAATGGAACGCCGGGTTTATCGGAGTGGTCGGGGCACTGAGATACGACCTTAATAACGCCCGATGTTAATGGTCTACCCGATCGCCTCCACGTAGGTAGGTATTAGGTGCACTGTACCTCCCCTATAAATCCTTTCGCGTTTACGCCTACCATCGCTACGGGCTAAATAAAAATCGTATTATAAGCATCGAACATAGCGGTCGCTTCTTATCGATCGGATTTAATTTATTATTCTGCAGCGCCGTATCGGATAGGCCGGTTTACTTACATAGACGTGGGTATACGATATTATGTTAAAAAATACACATTCTGTAGTTTCCCGTCGGCCAACTTCGTATCGAAATCGAATACAAATACCACGGATATCACTAACCACTATGCATATGCTCGTCGGCGGCCAATTACTATCAAACGCCTACCCAGATAATTTATTTAAATGTAATGTTAATAAGTTCTATAGTGATATTCGTTTATTTTCCAATACACTTCCAATTTATATACTTACAACATTTGCATTTGTATGAAATTAATATGTAAATTTACGTGGTAGTTATATAGTAACTAAAGACTATCAATATGCTATCAGTATCCAGTTTAAGTAGTAGTTACGTAACGCAGTGCTTCCATTCAACAATTGAGCTATTATACGTTCGATTCGCATACCGAACACGTCAATCAATAAGTTCGATAAAAGATAATAGTATATCGTCGTTCGCTATATGTACGCTTTGAAATATTAAGAGTTCGTAATTTTTTTTCACAGTTTCTGAAAGTGGCTTTTATAACAAGCATTACGTAACCCCGCCCACGCTTTATTCGCCTATTAACGCACCATCCGACGCTGATATATCGACGTGTTGTTGTTGTTCTTTTAACATCCTATAATTCAATGCTAGCGTAGCCCACCGCGCAAATGGATCTTGAAAAGCGACCAGTTATTTTGACAACGGTATTATTTCAAACCGTCCTAACTCCATTCAAGCGCAAGCGATTATACACCCTCCCTCCACATAACAAAGGACGTTTCCCGACAACGGGCCTCGTGAAAATACAAATTTCTCCTCTTTAGTTACGCTAGACCTTAATTTTAATTTGGAATGAGCTTTTTATAGAGGGCTCTGTAAAGAGAAACGATTTTTCATAAATGATGAGGCGGCACCGATTGCTCTGTATTGGATAAATATTTTTTTTAAGAAAAACCCCAGGCCGCGCCGGGGTCGGAAAAATGTGGGGGTGTAATAAATATGAAAGCAAAGCCGCGTCGACACGTGTAACCAATCGCTTGATTATACGAAGCCGGTAATGAATTACACCCCCGTAGGAATTAACCGGGTTCTATATGAGATATTGCCGATCGAAAGCTCCAAACGTGTCGGTATACTTTATTACTTTTTGTAAATTTTCAAATATACACTTTTCCTCTTCGGAATGTGTACACACGCCTCGAGCTAATTCTGCGTCGGCGTCGAACTAATTAAGTTAGGAAGCTCCAGTGTGGGAGCAGGTGGCGCTAATGATTTAATTTCGCCTGAAACTCCCGTTCCCGGCGCAATATTGAACTTTGATCGGCCGAATAAATCCGAATTGGCCAATCTACATGGTCTTCTATAGGTCCCAGTCTAAACTTGAATCACGGCTTTAAAAGGTTATATTCTTCGATATTAACTGCCCTCTGATGTTTTATGTCCATTTACATAAATTGCGATATTAGTGGGCAGATAAACGAAGCGATCCGGTAAAGTGACGTTGTATCATTTTAGGTAGGTATTAAATGTAAAGTATGATTTACACTCGAATACCTTGTACATACGGTCCGTTCAGAATCCGGTTTCGGCGTGTAAGCAAGGCTGAGGGTCCAACCCGCTGCTTGGACCTCCTATAGGCTCGATATTATATAGTAAATTAACTTACGATTTGCATTTTAATAGCTTCGGAGTCCTCAACACGCATATTTTGCTAGAATTTACACGTATCTGTATGTCGAGCGATGGCAATTGGTTAAGCATAAAAAAGCTATAAGATCGACTCGTAAAAGTATTGTAATGCCCCGTTCGTATATTTTTAAATTCCGCTTAATATCAACGAACGGAGCTGTTTGCGGCTAAATGCGAGCGCCACGTGTAATTATCAAGCGTGGAGCGTTGTTTCGAAGCCCGTAAAAGCAATTTGAAAACGTATATGTAGCGTTACGGACCGTTTGATTACCAAGTGCTATATCACTCCACTTTTTCTACTAAATGGCCTTTTAAATTATATTTTTATTCTGTGTATATTCACATTTATTAGATACGTACACAATATTTTATTATTATCTATTATAAATTTTGTAATATTATTTGATAATTTATATCCCTCTAGTTATTTTCTTATTGCAACTACCACAAATTCTCTCCACGCCCCGGGTTGACTAGGAAAGATTGACCAATATTAAATGGTATTAAGTCCGCTCTGTAATTTGTATTAATAACGTATTGTTAAATAAAAAATAAGTATATTTTCTATACGTGAAACAAAATCCAATTTTCGTGTAATAACGGGATCTTCGTTATAAAGTAAAAGGAACAGTGTAATAGAAGAACGGCGATAAATAATAATAATATAATTACGATCGGTGCGTGAGTACACCATAGCTTCACTCATTGAGTGATCGTTAAAACACCTAGAACATCTCTTTTGTAGCGGTATCAAGGGACATCACCTACGATCAGTTAAACCGCGTGTTTAGTAAACTTATCCAATAAAAAAAATATCGTTCTGAGGGTCGAAATAGGTATTACCGAGTCGAGCACGTTATCGGAGTAAAAGATAAAAGTTTTTGAGATTTTATATCGGACCGACGCTCGGCGCGTGCAAACTTTCCTCGTAATATTCCCTCCCTCCCTCCCCAACTCGCGGAAAAGTATCACAGAGAAAATTTTTCCTAATACAATGACTAAATAAATGCTTGCCGCTTCGGACGGAACGCGGGATAAATAGGTTCTCTGTCCTGCTGATTTCATCTCCTTTTTTTTACGCGATAAAGTGACGAGACGAGCAACTCGTGCGCCTGATGGTAGGCGTCACGCCTGCCAATAAGAACACAGTACCACACAGTGGTTCTATGTTGATGTCGCTTGTCAATCAGAGATGGTCTATCACTTCGCCCTGTAATTTCACTGCCATCATTGCCCTTCAAACCGGAAACAGTAGTGCTTAAACACTACTGCTGGCTCAAAGTAACACCTTAATACAAAGAGTTGAATTATTATCTCTTTTAAATTATTTCTTAGATACGTTGAAGTGGTTTTAATATATATTAAGCACTAAGATATAAGTAAAGATAGAAAGAGACCAAACATTGTCACAAATAATGTCATAGGTAAATTCTTAAAATTAAAAAATCTAATAAAATGAACATTAAGTCCGCCTTTTGTACTTATTCGTGCAATAAAGTATAAATAAATAAATAAAATGAACATCAAATTGCCTGTTTTTTTGCGAAAGACACCATACAGACGTTAAAATTAAAATCCGAAGAAGAATTTTGGCATTCGATACGCGCTTCCAGGTAAACGGGTTGAAAAAAAAACACATTAGAAATACAAAAATCTTTTATCAGTAACTACATATTCGTTATATTTTATGGTAATGCCTTTATAAGATTGTACACATGGCGCTGTCGAAGCTATAAATCTACCGATTTAAGATAACAACGTATTGGACATAACGACATCGAAAGTTGAAAAGGTGATTCGCATTTAAATTACGCCGCGATTAAAAGTTACTCTCAAATTTGATATCGTCTCTTAGATAATTCTAGATCATCGCGATCAGTCAATCGATGCATTATTAACAGACTCTTATATTGGATATTAATTGCAATAAATTCCCAATTCTCTTCACCATAGTCCGTCGGTAGCGCGTAGCGAAAGAAATTACATTTGGGGCCCTGAAAGTTCGCCATTTCCATTAGTTTGATTAAAGAACGTCCGACATGTTGGTATTTAACTTTTAACTAGTCAGTATGGCAATACACACGTACGCAATACCTCTACTATGTGTTTTTCTGTATCGGATCTCGAGCAAACATTCCTTAAGCACTCTTCAAGGGAACGTAGTCTCTGTTTGTATGGTATGAAAGACGTTTTTCCTTTTGTTTTATGGTGGATTTGCGCCGAACAGTAAGCGGATGGATTATCGATTAGTAGTGAGGTGGAAGCCGATACAACCGCCTCTATTTACTCTCTTTACCTATTTATAGCGGAGCAATCAAACTCCCTACCTGCGCTTTTTCGTGTCAGTCCCCGTTTCATTCGGCTGCGAATAAAATGGATTGGTAAATTTATAAATAGAATTATTTAGAATTTTTAAAGGATGCTGGGTACGCAAAATAAGTATGTGCTATTGTCTGTTTCTTACATGTTCCAAATTAACACTTTTTAAAGCACTTTGTAGATATTTTAAATTTAAAAGTCATCTTGGAATTCATTCAATTACGTCATTGTCTTGTAATGAAATAATTTTTATTTTTTTTACGACAAAAAGTGACGAGACGAGTATGTGGTGCACCTGATGGTAAATGTGACTCCTGCCCCTAACAACACAGTACCACACGGAGCGTGTTTGGCTCTTTGCTGCGCTCGTCACCCAGATATATTAGATGGTCTATCTCTTAGCCCTGTAATTGCACTGGCATCATTGCCTTTCAAAGCGGAACACAGTAAAGCTTACACATTACTGTTTGGCGGCAGAATATCTGGCAATGCAGTGGTACCGACCCAGTCGGACTCTGCCAGAGTCCTATCACTTGTTAAAATTATTTTAAGCTAGTTATCATATTTGAAAGCATCTTTCTATTTGTAATATTTAATTATATTAGATTTAACGGTAGCTAGCTCGATTATTTGCTCAGTAGTATCATTAGAGGCTTATTTTTAAATTTATTAACTTATTCAATCACCCGATAATAAGGAAATGATCAATTTTTGTTGAAAGAAACTTGAATTTAGAGGCGAACGATAAACATTCAAATGACATAATTTAAAGTATTTTAATTTTTTTTGGATAATCATAATTGATATATAAAATTTGCAATATTATAAATTTTGATGTATTCAAAACTCTGTGGGAAAAAATATTTGACTTTAGACATTCATTTTTTATATTTAGTTGTATAGTGAAATCTAGCTCCGGCATCTATGACTTAGTTAAATCTTCGAGAAGTTTTCGGACAATTTACTGGCATCGTAACAGAATGTTTACCAGGTGGCAACTGCCGCTTGGCACTTCGAGGATTTTACTGACCATAAAGACAAGCAGTTAGAGCTCATCTTTCTTCTTAACGAGCGCCGAGGATTGTTTATAGTGTAAAAAAGTGTCAAGTGGTCAGAGGCAGGGAACGTTTTAACTGCTAGAAATATTTACGATTATAGCGAAATCACTTAATGGCTTCAGCAACAAATCAGTGAGTCGGTCTACCGATTCGAGCCTCGGCGTGGATTTATAATCCCAATTAAAGTAAAATACGAACCTGTAATAATAGTAATATTCTAGTAATGCAGGTCTGATTTTAATACAGGGCATAACTTACTTCACTGGAACATTAGTTAATGTATTGTGTTATAATTTTCTCACAATATATTCGTAACATTTTTGTAATTATATTTTCACTCTCTTTGTTTTGTATATCTTTCTCGCTTCGTATTCCAGTGGTCAGTTAATTGAAACCAAGGTCGGTGGGGTCGGGACGAAAGTGTTTTAAATCAGTGCCCCAAATCATTGAGATTGATCTAATAAGAGGTAATTCGCAGACGCGGGTCAACGTATCCCGGTTTGGGGGATAGAAGGTGACTTTCACAAGGACGTCTGCCTGACTTACTTCTACATAGATATACCGAGTATATACTTTGGATTGTATATGAATATGTATGAATTTGTGAGAATGAGTGTATACTTTGCAAATTGCAAACTCAAGTAACAAAGCCACGGTCAATTTGATGTCATTATATATGTATATATATTTTACGAGACAAGCAAGTCGTGTGCCTGATGGTAAACGTCACGCCTGCCCATAACAGTAGAGTACTTAGTACCCAGAATGTGCTTGGCTCACTGCTGAGCTCATCACCCAGATATACGAGTATAAGATGGTCGATATCTATGAGTATATCTATACAAGTCTTACAACTTCCATAAATAGATATAATAACATCTTGATACAAATTGCGCTGTAATTGACCACGCTACGACTTCTTTTGAAGCATTAATTAGCTACCCATCTATAATTTTACATTTCTGATAAATAATGCGAACCAACTCCTTATAACTACGACTGTTACTTGGTAACTAACTTATTACAAGTGGTAAGACTCTTGCAGAGTCCGACTGGGGAGGTACCACTGCAGTGCCATATATTCTGCCGCCTAGCGGTAATGTGTAAGCACTACTGTGTTCCGGATTGAAGGGCAATGATACCAGTGCAACTATAGGGCAAAGAGATAGACCATCTAATATCTCTGGATGACGAGCGCAGCCCCGATCCAAACACGCTCAGTGGGGTACTGTGTTGTTATGGGCAAGCGTGACGCTTACCATCGAGCGCACGACTTGCTCGTCTCGTCACTTTATCTCGTAAAAAAACTGCAATGACTAAGCATAATAGAAAAAATCTCGATCAAGCACCATCACTACGGTGCGCTGTTCGACCACTAACGCGTATTTAAAAGCATCGAGTCCCATCATTCGCGTCCGTACAAGCGGGCCGCTCCGTTGCGAGAGTTACGCAACGCCCCGTAAATTATCGGAGCGGGCAGTAAAATGCCTGAGTTACCGATTCCATCGACGTTTAGTGCGGCACGATGGTGGCGTGTGACTCAGCCGGCGCCCGGGATAGGACGGGCTACGCCTACCGCCGCGTATAAATACCGAATGCCCCCACGCACCCGGGGAACCCATTGAGCACCATTCGTAGTCAGCCGATCGATGGCTGCCCCGGGACGGCCGTTCCGAGAAGCGCGGAAGGTCCGTAATAGAATTCTGATTAGACCCACCATTAATATTGCCAGCGTCTGGCTACGTCGAAACGCAACATTGTCGGTCACGCCAGATGGGAACGCGCGAAAATGCACTGCAATCGCGACCATTTAATATGTCCCCCTCATCCGTTCCTCGTACTCTGAAAAGACCATATTAGCTGAATGTTAACTCAGGTTTGCTGTGACGATTGAGCGTGGGACTGCGTGATAATTCAATTACTGTATTAATTAGGTTATTTGAATAAATGTCCAGTTACAGATGATAACACGTGATACAGTTTTTGAAAATATAAATTAGATAGATCTATTGAAACGTTCTATTCAAGGTTGACAAGCTGTTTACATGTTAAACAGAATAAGCCAATTTCACCTTATTATTTATTCTATGATTAAAAAATCAACACTTTATACTACGGGTGGCACGTATAAAAGGCTAGTTCGCAAACATACGACGCCGTAAAACAAACAAGATTTTGTTGCCGTTGTTTTTCCTCTCGCTTAGCAAACTGTAAAATTTTCGGCGATCGTTGCATGAAATGTTTTCTCGTCACACGAATTTTCTATGCTTGTTCACTCTACGTGGTATGAAATCATTATAATACACGAAACCGCCACCGAAACAATTAAAAAGCGATAAAACCAAATTCCCACCATAATTGTCGTGTAAGCTCAGCTGCTCATGGGCATCTACTATAGGATGATAAACACGCCTCTCGTGTCGAACGTAAAAATAAACTTTTGTTACCATTTTATGACAACAATTACGACCAATAAAACGTGTAGCGATTATTCCACGTCGAGATTCTTGCGGTCGCGCTGTCATCAGGCCGAGCTGCGGCGGGACTTCTTGATCGCGTTCCGTTTTTGAAAAAAGCCAACCAGCCGCACGCGACGACGTAAATTAAACCTTGTTTTCATACGTCAAACGTCCAATTTTTATTGCTTCCTAAGTCATTGATGAAATATTTACGACCGCCGAGGACCACGATTGAGCGGGATCAACGGGCCTTGACTTTGTTCACGGAGTATTTTTAAATTCGTCAACAGTTTATTTTCGGCCTACGTTTTTTTCCGCTTCGCTTGGCCTATTTGACACATCTATGAAAACACCGGAATGGTTTTAAATGTTAAGAAGATTGAAGCTGTATTTTTAAACGGTTTATAATTTTATTTTAATTGGATTCAATACAAAGAGCATCGTTTTATTGAAAATCCACTTGAATCTTGAATCGCGCAGTGGAACCCTGCGGCATACTTACGACCCTAAATATTGGATATCTGTGTTTAAGTATGGAATTACTGCGTACTCAGCGCTCACGGAGACTTTGTCAAAAAGATTTCGCTTGGAGTCGTGACTAAGGGGGTCTTTACAGAATTCCTAATGTTATGGACGTACACAAAAAAATCACTGTTTACGTTTTTTACCAGAATTGAGAAGTGTAACCGGCCATGCTGTCGGAACCTTTGAAGGATTGTTTTTTGTAGTAATTCAAAAATAAAAACCGTTTACGAGTAAAAATTTTCACGACACGATCCAGTTAAACTTGAATGTCGGTTGCTTTTAACAAGCATACCGTTTTCTAACCACGAAAGTTTTATGATTAGAGAAACTTACGCTATATGCTGTGAATATATATCGCACAGTTTCAACTAGTCTTAAGAGGCTTATTATCGGAAATACTTAGGCATGTGCACAATAAGGCTACGATACAGACTAATAATGTAAAATATTTCGTATTAAAATCGGTTTAACAACACTTAAAATTTATGTTCTACACAAAGATTAATAAATTAGGTTTACGAATTGCTAAACATCGTTGTTATTTAGGCATTTTTATTGGATATGCAAAACACGTAAATACTTTTCACTAAAAAGGGTGTAATGCGAATTTATTGATTTTATAAACCGACTGCCGTGTTATTTAACTTTAAAAATATTTTGATTATAAAACATTATTAAACCGAAAGTTTAGTCTGTTTTAATATAACATAATACTAAGTGTTAATTATTATTTGTTACTTTGAGTCACTGAGCGCAGGCTTCGACCGATACCACACAATGGCGAAGAATTCAACTTGATATACCTCACTGTATCGATATAAATTAATTGCTTGTATATTTGTCCTGTAAACATTTCCACACCATTCGTCCGACTAAGATGAAACTTTGATGATTGGTTCTACGCACGTCCGTTAACCTTGTTTTACTTTTTTTTTCAATACGAAGGTTCTTATTGAAAATAAAAGTAAAACAAAACCCTTTTTTTTCCTTTACGATCCCTTGCAACGCATTTTGGTAACTGTTAATCATATATATAGTAACATGCCTTTATGTATGTATGTTATCTTCCATCACAAAGTCTTATCAAACGAACATCAGTGACGTTCCGGACAGTACCTAATTAGTTTGAAGCGACTCAAAGATTCAGTCGCACGATTCTTTAAATCAAATTTAATATATAGACGGTAAATATTACCCGTTTTTATTGTAAACTCTCTAATAGCAACTAATTTACTACAAAACATAGTTACATTTGGCCCCCCCACTATTAGTGCAACTCAACTATATTTCATGTTTTTCCACGTCGACTGTCAAATTAAAGTGTAATAACCACACTAATTAGTCGCATGTATTCGAATTTCATAGAATCGACGTTGGTATGGTATGCTGAAAATGTTATTAATTAAATTTCGTGGTACAACTCTTACTGTTTTAAAATACAACACCGCAATACATCAGGGAGGTTATGTTTATTATTCCAACAAGAATGTATATATTTAAGGAGACAATTTTGTCAAGGTATAATGTACAAAACAACACTATTTTTAATAATTTTTTTTATGAGATAAAGCGACGAAACGAGTAAGTCGTAATGATGGTAAGCGTCACGCATGCCCATAACAACACAGTAAAACATGGAGCGTCCTTGGCTCTGTGCTGCGCTCGTCACCCAGTGATATTAGATAATCTATCTCTTTGTCCTGTAATTTCACTGGCACTAACATTGCCCTTGAAACTGGAACACAGCAGCGTTTACACACGCTACCACTTGACAGCAGAATATCTGGCAATGCAGTGGTACCGCCCCAGTCGGACTCTGCAAGAGTTCTACCACTTACAACAATTTTTGACTTACGTTTTTAACCTTTAAGCTATCGACATTTAAAATATTTTAAAGTTTAAAAAAATCGATAAACATAGTTTAATATTCTAATTTGAAATTGACTAAATGTTGACATAAATAGAAAATCGATTTTCTTTAGTTGTATAATCTTAAATCATCAATATTTTCAACCAGTTGTTGTCTACGTGGCGTACAGATTACCTTTTGTTCGTCTATTCCGCTGTCAAATACGCGATTTTATCTCTTTGTACCTCGCCCCCGTACACACCCAGGTAATCGCATACATACATAAATGCCACACGTGAAAATGCAACTAATTTGCCGTGTGGGATGGGGCCGCTATCGGCGTTGCCCATCTCTACCCTTTGTACTACAAATACGGATCTCCTGTTTACCGAAGCCTCTGGTACAATTCTTTGTTAAACTTATTCATGTAGATTACCTACGTTGTTTTGCATGATCTTATCATTTGTACTGCGTAAACATACAATACAAAACTGTGTGCCATTATATGTGTGTACTTATGTATTATAAATATAAAACTAAGTTACCCCCTTTCATTACCAACGTAGTAATGAAACGACATGATCAATTTATGTATTATAAATATAAAATTTTGTTAATCCTTCTTTAACTATCAAAGTTTACTAATTTGGAACGACATGATCACTAACATACATGTTTTGAGACGAAATGATATAGTTAATAATACAGCATGGAAATATGTATTAAAACTCAATAATTTTCATGAAACGACAGAAACGGCAGGTATCGAAGTCCCACGCAAGCGAAGCCGTGGAAAAAGCCTAGTATTACGATAACTTAAGTTCTATTGAAATCGCAGTGAAACAAGCTAACTATATTTGCATTGAAAACATGGTATTCTAATTTATATCACTTTCCCAATAGCTTGTTTATAAAAAATAATTCATACTAGCCAATGATAATTAACAATGACACTCGTTTAAGAGTAATTGAAGGCAACGTGTGTCTACAAACTATTTCTAGCTATTGCGGATTCATTCAGTACAATTCCGAGGCGTCCGTGGAACATTCTACGTGTGACGTTAGCTCTATGCAGTGTCTGGCGCAGTGTCGACCGCAGTCTGCCTTCCCCCTATTGAAATGCAGCCCACATGGGCCCGGCGTTTCGCATAAGGACGGACGAGTACACGACGTTTCGTCTGCATTAAACCCTCTTTGCAGGCTTCTTATGCTTTCGAATTATGCATCTGTACTTTATTAAAAACCGATTTGAATTTAGAATGGCAGTTGTGTTAGAATAATGCGTTGACAGTTCGTAGCCATTGACTGCTGAAAAGTCACGTACTTCGGTATTTTTATCCCTGAAAATTATATTTCTTAAATATTTTTTCTACGTAACATCCAAATAATGTAAGCTATTGTTTATAGTAATAGCATTAACATTTTTTATTTTTGATGATTTGTAACATTATAGAGGTGAATTTCATGATCTTTAATGCAACCAATAAATACATTTTAATAACTTATCCTTGCGGTATTTAAATATATAAATTCCGTACTTGCAAAATTTTGATGCAGTAAATTTGACGTTTGTGCACATTCTGTCACATAAGTTACAAGTAAGGGCTAGCAATATTTAAAAATACAACAAAGCTCGTCTTAAATTAATTGTTGTAAAATTTTCAAATGTCATATTCTTTGCATATACTTATTGTTTCAAATATTTTACTTTTGCAAGTTCTCTTGATTTTATAATACCTAACCTGACAGATCAATGCTGAAGCACGTTAAACTGTAAGAAATATGTGAAGTTAAATATTTACTTAGTCGATGAAGACATAAGAAAATTATTTTATGAAGCCGTTCTCTGTACGCTTTTAAGATAGCAGAGGTAATTAACGGGGATTTTATTCGCTTCGCCCGAGCCGGTCGATAAAGATTCAATGTGTACATTCTCCGGCATTTAAGTGAAACGATGATTGCCACTGCATCTTCCGCAAAGGTCCATTAATTTAAATCTGAACATTTTTACCCGCACGATTGTACCCAAACCGAGAACTTGGTAGGGCCACTAATATACCAAAGCTACTTACATATTCGCGGCTTGTTCCCTAGCGAAGCGAAATTTCGGACCTTCAATCTATCTACATATTAGACGCATTACATCCAACAGCTACGAAAGGTAATACAAAGAGATGGTATGCTATCGAACAATAGGCTTATATTTCTTTGATCTGTTGACAAAACATCGATATTTTGATCACGAAATAGTGATTGGAATATTTCTTGGACATTGAAGTTACCGCATAGCTATTAACGCAACGCATAACATTAATAAAATTATACTCACGCAAAGTTTTGTATTGAATAGGACAATAAAAGGTCAATGGCTTTATAATTTTTTGATTTTGTAATAACTAAAAATGCGTTTTTTCGTAATCTTGCAAATGTTTTTTTTTTATTTTGTACCTGCTTTTTAGGAGCAGCTGCATATTTTGTGTCACAATAACTCATGTTATACAGATTATATAAGTTTAGTAGGAAAATGTATTAAAGTACTAATCATATGGATTCTGAAATTTAGTCTGATATTGAAGTACTAATCATATTGCTTTTTACGGGTAGCTACGTGTATTAAACATAATTTCAGAATTAAAATCATCTTATTTATAGTATAGTTTTTTGTCCTCCCTATATATCAAAGTGTATTTTAGAATATTTGCTTCAACATTAGATGTCATTGAAATTATTTTAAAGTATATGCCAAATATGAGATTTATGTTAGCCTTTATAGCTTGGTGATTTTGTTGTACGAAAACAGTGTTATGAAGATATATTTTATATCTGATATACATATGTATATACAACAGTCGATTCACGGAAAATGATCGCAAACCTTCAATAGTTTGGAAGTTTAAACATTACCCGCTTTATTAGTTATTTCTATCGGATTATAAGCGAAACAATGTAGAAAATATCACGTAAACACAACGGAATGATAGTCGCTACTTACGTACATAAGTAAGTGTAGGTCCACAATATTATTTTATGGGAGGTAATGTTCGGAGTGTTTCTTAAGGCGAGGGTCGGCCCGTCCCTCACAAGTGCGGGGCCATAACTTTATTTCGAGATTAACATAATTACGGACCATTCCTTTGTAGATTTAGGGTTGAGCGCAGAGTTCGCGTACGCCGTTCGTTGGCGAATTTCAAATTTACTAATTCCCTAATTGGTTACAGACAGGCGCTAATTTAGCTTTAATGTTTCTAATTAGGTCTAATTAATGTTCTGTGTTGACATTACACATATATAAATAACGCAATTTACTAAAAACGTAAAGTTTACAATCGGTGTGCTGTTTTATTTGATTTTTCTTACATAACACTCCTAATAAATAATAAATGATTTTGTAATATATTATATTTAAAGTCTGTTGGTATACGCGTACTTTATAATCATACCTACGTGATGCTACCCACATATATTCGTAAAATAACACGTCTCCTACCTATATATTTGCAAATAATTCAAAAAAATACAATTGCACGACTTCAACCGCAGGCTGTAATCTATAAAAAACACAAAAACACTAAATAAGATGAAGTAAATGTCAAAATTTTATCAATCGAGAGGACGAGGACGCATCGCATATCTGCTCCAAATCTACTGTGAATTCGTCACTTGTAGAATTACATCAAGTCTCCAAGGCGTACTCAAAATAAACTTGAAGTTGAATAATCGTGTCATTTAATAAGATGTCGTACGCATAACGCGTTTGCTAATGGTTATAACTCGCGACCGACGGGCGACATCTAATGTTTCGTCTAGACATAAATTCTTACTAATATCACAAGTACGAAAGTGTATTTGTTTGTTCGTTCTCCTTTCACGTAGTGAGGGTGCAACGGAACCGCGTGGTTTTTGCATAGATTTAACTTTTTTAAAGGATATAAACACTTTTTATACCAGTAAAGTATCAAATAGTTTTAATAATTTAAGTAATCGAAATATAAGCTAGCGAAAATGCTACGCGGACGCGGACTAGTATATACTAGCATATATAGTAAGGTAATACTACTATATATATAGCAGGGTAATGCTAAGATACCATAAAATGGTAGTACTTTTTTTCAGTTAGCATAATTACTAAGCATAATTAAATCTGTAAAAGACCTACTTGGTGTCGCGTACTATCAGGTACACGACTTGCTCATCTTGACAAGTTTCTACAATAAAAACCCACTTTAAATATAAATAATAAAGCTGTATTTTCCTATAATTTTATTTATTACGATCTATTTAATTACAATATCGGCAAATGTAAAGGCATCAAATAAAGAAAAGATTCAATAATTTAAGTTTAGGTATATATTAATATGTTTTCCAAAAAGAAAAGTCTATATATAAACAAGTGAAAAGAAAATTTTATAACACACTGCCTATAGCACACTCGGAGGAGGATGGAATCTGGCAGGGTGAAACTTTACATTGAGGTAAAGAAAAGGCAGGAAATATTGGTTATGTATAAATAAAATTATTTAAAAGAATTTCTTTTTTGTTAAAATTTATGCTATCATTGACAAACACGTGATTTGTTAAATATTAAATATTAAATTATACAATGATATAAGGTATTATATTACTCAAAATCTAAGGT
>DWGO01000055.1:0-17184 GCA_018247635.1 Eurytides dolicaon deicoon
TTAAAACAGCGAAATTATAGGATATAAAGATAATAGAGATAAAATCCATGGGTGATGAACACAACGCAGGGCCAAGTTTTACATAGCACTATGGTGGTTTTGGGCAGGCGTGCTTTTCATCACTAAGCGCACGACTTGATAGTCCCGTCACTTTGTCTTTAAAAAAAAGCTACGCAACAAATACTGCTGATGACATTCGAGCCACGACACAACAGCACTTGGAAATCGTAGGCGTTAGATTCATAGAGACATATTAGCATGCTAAACAGGGTACGGGCTCTTAACAGGTGCATTAAGCGACCTTTAGCGATCCAGCGATGATGTCAACCCAACCGCTCCCCAGCGTTACGGCCACTTACCCTTATTAGCCGCGTACCGTAGACATTGGCTTATCGGTTGAATGGGGCCGATTCGAATCTAGATAGTCTTAACGATGGTACCTGTGTGAGACTACTAAATTTAGGTCTAGGCATATGAATTGTATGAATTAATGTCAGTTCCATAAGTTGGTAGGATGTCGCTTTTTAAATGATATTTGTATTTTCGAAAATAAATCACCGCTTACACACAAAAAGTGAAGAAAAGAAAAAGAGATATTTTATCGAATGGATTGAATACTATTTATTTAATCCATGCGAAGAGCCGCTCACGAAAAAGGTTCTTTAATGTGTTGAAACAAAAGGGATATTGAAAAAGTCTAGTTAATTTAAGTAATAGTTAAATGGAAAGAATGTCGATTGATGTTAAATAAGGAAATACAAGTTTTTGTCAGCGGTTTTGGACTTTTTTAATTTCGGATTGGTTTGTTGAAGTTTTTCCATACTTATCCGTTGTTTTAGTGAATCAAAACAACCAACAAACTTTAAGATTAGCAATAGTGACTTATTAAAATATCAGTGAGGTTTGAATTTTAATTATTTCGTTTTTATTTCTCTCGCGTTTAATATTTACTACTATTCGAAATAGATGAGTTCATATCATATTTAAATTCTAAAAGAAACGATAAAGATGTAAACAAAGCATTAGTCATCCTCTTCTTCTGAAAAGGACACGTTTTCTACAAAAATACGGATTCGTAGGCGTAAGTCCATAAAAACAACAAAATATTTGCATACGAGTACCGCGACCGCGAATTATATCAAGAGTCTTTAAACCAACTTCAAAATGGAGGAGGTTCTCAATTGTCAACCGATCTTGATGATTTTTTTTATTGTAAAGGGCTTATTTATAAGGACTTTATTGCAAAGTCGGCCTTGTAGAAATTTCATTGTTATTGGACTTTGAACTTATATATACTTATATATAGAACTTATATATAACAAAAATATACACATCATCACCATCATCATCCTTAGCCTTTTATAATCCACTGCTGGATATAGGCCGCTGTTATTGAAATATTGAATTGTATTATATTATTTAAATTAATTAGTATCAAACAACCCAGGCTTTTTACTGTTAATGTAAATAAATTGTACCTTGCATATTTAATTACATTGTACATATTTTTAAATTTTTGCTACTTTTTTATTTATTACCAAATAGGCATCTATAATGGACAAAATAGAAACTGAAATAAACAAAAAATTAGACAAAGCACTCTTAAAATATTAGATCACTCAATATTTTTAAATCTCGCCTAATTCCGGTGGGTGAATCACAAAAGAGATCGTGACACGTTATTTCGGTAGTTTCTGCAATTGCGTCATACGATCTGTGGAATAATGGCTTTTGTAACTCGATTGTCACTCGAATATGTGGTGGTCACTTACATTATAAGTATAAGAACAAGATTTAAGTCAAATATAAAATATAGTTTTGTACAAGTTTTTTTTTTTAAGATAAAGAGACTGGACGAATCAGTCATGTGTCTAATGGTAAGCGACACGCCTACATATAACAACATAGTGGGACATAGAACCTGAAATTTAAGATGTTATATCTATGTTCAGCGATTACGCCGGAAACATTGCCTTTGAAACCCGAACACGGTAATACTATAATACTATAACTGATAATACACTGGTACTACCCTACGCGGACTTTACAAAAGTCCTTCCACTTACAGTCCACCATTGCATTGCCAGATTCTTCAGCAAAGCAGTAATGCGTAATCACTTCTAAGTTTTTAAAGACCAATGTTGCCAGCGTAATTACCGTGCATAGAGATATATTAACTTTCATCACTGGATGATGACTAGGTTTAAACTTGTGCAGTTCGAAATACTTGCCATCAGATGACCAACTTTCTCACTTGATCACCTATAAAAAATCACCTTCATTACTCCTTTTAACAATCATTTCACACTCGCAAAGAACAGTTTTCGCTAACTGTTAATTATTTCACGCCTATTAGTGTTTTAGTGGCGTCCAGCAAAATTCTCGCTAGGTACAGTTACGACCCATATTCTTTCGTGCTCTGATGCGATTGATCTGCTGACCGTAACATCATTTCATTTCTTCCGACTTTGAGCTAAGCGCGAGTGATTGCGTGATCCTCGTTGACTCACTCGACATGTGAACACGCTAGCATGTAATTAAACAATTAACTTATCTCCATCTGTAGTTTAGATAAACGTATTAAATCTGTAAGAACTACTTAATCGTGGGAATACACCTTAGTGCTGTGAACCGGTTTGAAATATATTTTGTTACGAGATAAAGTGACGAGACGAGCAAGTCGTGCAACTGATGGTCAGCCCATGCTTGCTCATAACAACACAAAACCACACAGGCTCTGTGCTCCGCTCGTCACCCAGAAATATTAGATGGTCTATCTCTTTGCCCTGTAATTTCGCTGGCATCATTGCCCTTCAAACCGGAACACACTTGCTTGGCGGCAGAATATCTGGTAATGCAGTGGGACCGCCCCCGTCGAACTCTGCAAAAGTCCCACCACTTAGAAACAGCTATATATAAAATGTCGAATCTTCCTGGTCAGTAATTATGCTTGCATCATTGCCCTTCTAATCGGTACACAGCAGTGCTAACACATTACTGTTCGGCTGTAAAATAACTGCCAATGTAGTAGTCCCACCCCTCACTCGCAGATTCTGCAAAAAGTTCCTATCGTTTTGGAAAAAAGACGTACGACTGCATTTCCAGTTTGTATACATACATACCAAGCAGATTACTATTAGTTACATATTAATGAGACCAGATTACATATTAATGTGAGAACTATTGCTTTCCTGTTTGAAGTAGATCTCTAGATGACCCGCGTACACCAAGTCCAAGGAGGTTCTGTATGGCATTGTGTGATTGTCTGCCCTGTTATGAGCAGACGTAAGACTTACCATCAGGTGCACGACTAGCTCATCTCTTTACTTTATTTTCAACAAAAAAATCGTAACTGTGTTCTTGAGATTCAGTTTGTTTTATAGCGAAGCGGGACATCATGCGAATGTTAATAGGGTACTTTGTTTTAATAAGAACAATATTCATGATCGACAATCAAGGCAGAGGAGTTGAAACTTACTTATCACCATTAACGAATACGTTAACAATTTTCCTGGGTGTAGTCGCAGGTATTCCTTATTAGAATTTAGTCGTAAAGGAGAGATGGGAAATAAGGGGTATCTAACTTTAAATGTTAATATAATAAAAAAAGTGATGTCCACTTATCAATTTCTGTTTTATTGTACTTGAATCTTGGTAATATCATTACAAAATTAAAAATATCTTTTTTATAACAAACTACTATAAATTTATTAGAAAAAACAAAAAGATTTCCATCAGTAATCACCGAAAATTCAATGCGTCAAAGTTAAATAATCAGTCCAGAAACACAAAGACGTCTCTTACGACGTCTTAATCTCCTAGAAATTTTGATGTGTTCATATTCGCATTGATCACAAAGAAATTCAGACCTGTAGGAAGCAAAGTATACAATAAACAGATAAAGTAAATACCAGATATAATCAAAGCGAGAATATAGATACTGATTATTTATAATATTATTTTTGGGGAAACTAATATTTTAAGTTGGAATTTCAGCTTGCAACTAATCCAGTCATCATTGTTCCAGTTCTTTTCAGAGGCTATGTAAGCAGATGTGACTTATTCAATGCTATATCATAAATGTTGTATATCATAGGAGTTGTAATAAAAATTATGTTTCGCTAATATAGATACATGTAAAACTGCCAATACAAGGTGTTGAATATAGCAATAAATTATAAGAAAGCATTATAAATTGTTTCTTTGTACTCATCGGGAAGAGCGAGCACGGCCTGTCTTATTCAATACTGTTTGTACTCTAAAGATGGTGAACTTGACCGATTAATTACAATTGCACGCAGAGGTCTAGCCTGATAAAAACAAATGTGTTCGGATATCCCAGTATCCTTATTCACCTCCCATAAACATTGTTATTTTCTTTATCACTGTTAAAGTAACTGTTCTTTAATAATTAGTACATACCTAACAATTTATATTTTAACTTAACTTAAGCCCACGAAATTGTATACCTACAAGGTATAAAATTTCGACATCTTTTAATTAAGACAGTTCAAAATTTTTTATTCTTACTAATTCAAATTTATTAACATATACAAATATATAGAGCAGTGTATTTGATTTGGCTTTATAGGTATAAGCTTTAAAAGTTAATTAATTTCATTATGGGCGCACTCAGTCAGTTTGGTACTTGATATTCAGCTCGAGGTGCCCCCAAGGTAAAATAATAAAATTATAAAGGAATCACTGCCTATTTAATTTCAACGATAAAAGACCTAAAGTAGTTATGAAAGTCAAAAGAGGCTGTGTAATGTGTATACTTAATATTTATAATATATTTTTACAAGATAAAGCGACGAGACGAGCTATTGCTCGTCGCTTTTGTTCGTCGCTCTTGCTCGTCTCGTCACTTTATCTCGTAAAAAAAATGCGTCTGATGGTAAGCGTCACACCTGTTCATAGCGACACAGTACCACATGGAGCGTGCTTTGCTTTGCTGCGCTCGTCGCCCAGTGATATTAGATAATCGCTTTGTCTTGTAACTTTGCTGGCATCATTGCCGAAACACAACAGTGCTTACACACTACTGCTTGGCGGCAGAATGTTTGGCAATGCAGTGGTACCGCCCAGTCGGGCTCTTCAAGAGTCCTACCACATACTGAACATTTATAAAATTTTAATTTTAATTAATATTACATTAAATTATTATAAATTTTGTCATTTTCTTCATATGAAGAAATAAGTTAAAGTGGCTTTGCGCCGATTGAGAGAAAGGCAAATTCATATAATCAGTAACTTGCAAAAATATTGTAAAATATATCAATCAATATTCTTTCATTTATTAAGTTAGAGTTAACGACAACTGTCTGTCACGCACTTCTTGTTTTGTTTTTGTTTTAGTTCACCAAAACGCTCAAGGCCTGCCTTAAGTTTTGTCGCGCAACTACTAGTATTATTAACTTTGGCGCGTACCATCACATAAGCTAATATTTTATATGCAAATTGATTACTAACGTGAGCAAAATGAATTTTGATTTTACTTATGTTTCGGTAAAACTAAGCGCTATGTACAAAATCAATTAATATTAAAATCCCATAACTTTGCCTTTAAAACTGGCTTTTGCCGACAATATTTAAATAAAACAACAAATAACGCATAATGCTCGTGTCCTTATTATTGGCGTTTGCTTTTTTTGCTTCCGTAAGTTTATAAGAAATACGGTAAGTTGTAGGGCCTTTGCAAAGTCCGTCTGAGGGGGTACCACTGCATTCCCAGTTATTTATCTTACTGTCAAGCAGTAGTGTGTAAACACTACTGTGTTTTGTTTCGAAGGGTAACATATAGAGATATAACATCCTAAGTAAACAATCGGTTGAGATTATGTATTTGTTTTATGTCATTTGGTAGCCTGTTATATATTCTCGGGACACATAAGTGCTTACACATTACTCCTTGGTGGTAGAATAACTAGCAATGTCCTTACTCTTATCTGGCACTGCAAGATACCATATAGGAGGTCTATGTTACAGATAGTTACAGACAATTCATGGTGTAGTGTATGAAAAACAACGTGTTTGGTGACTGTATAATCCGATGCGTGAGCCAGCCAAACTTCTACCAAATAAGGCTGGTGGAGTAATTCAAGCTGCTGCTTTAGCGTTTCTATGTCTTGACGCTTCTCTCTCTGTTTCTTTCTCTCTCTATCCTAATCCTAATTTTCATTGCATGCATATTATTGCATATTTATTAGTAATCATTAATCAGTTTACTGTTTCGCTCCGTTTACAAAATGCGCACATTTGTGTGGCACGAAAATTAAAAAATTAAACAGTTAACTAGTTAATAAATAAAACAAAATATACTTACTGATACATATAATGTAAAGAACCGCACGTCTATTACGTCAAAGAAAATAATAAAAACTGTGCGTAAACTAAGGGATCATTACGATGTAATAACACTTGCACCATACACAGCAGTAAAATTGTGCAGTGCAGTTACATTTGCCGGATATTACACAAGCTATTCATGAATGAAGTCGTAAATTTAGTCATAATATGTTGTAAACAAGTCACATAAATGTTAAGTTGTGGATAAAGATTAAACAATGTTTAACAAATCATGATTGTGATTGGAAACGGTAAGAAAATTAGAATGGACTTGGGTGATTTATGTTTTTTTTTAATGAGTTATTCAGCCGGTCCACGGTGGTCTGAAATTCGCATTTCATAGACAATTAATTTTTTTTTAAGTGCCGCTGTTTTTGGAAACGATTGAGAATACTTTTTTATGCTTTATATAACAAGCTCTCAGGTTTATAATTGTAAACAGCGTATGCAGAATTTATTTTGAAAAGATTTGTATGGAGTCGACATAATAAATTATTATATCTCCACCAGAGAAAAATTGCGCCTAATATCCTCTTAGATTATGAATATAAGAATTATTTTGGATTGGAAACGCAAATTTCAGCTCACTGTGCAGCGTCGATTTGCGTTTTCTTTTTATTGGTATTTTTGTATTATATATACATGCTGTATTATGTAGACATATCTTTGCTGGATATCTCTCAAATCATTTAAAAATGCTGAAAAATTAAGGATTAATAGTTACAACGGTATCTATTCTTGCTTGTATGTTTTACATTCCTTATCATCCTAGTACACATAAAAAAAATTAGAATGGAGTCCTTTTTATATGTCTTTTTTTAATAATGATATAATTATCTATATCGAGCCGGCGTTTTTTTCTTATAGATATATTTTGTATTACATTTATATGGTCAAAATCTACGCTAGATATCTCTCAGGTATTTTGAAATAAGCTGACAATGTTATAGGTAGATTAATTTTCGACGGTATGCTTTCTTGCGTTTCTTTTACATATCATTTCAATTGCAATACATTGAAAACGAAAACAAAATGGCGGTTTTTCGTAATTTTTTTTCAACTAAATGAACCAGTAGCCTTTGTCTTGTTTTTATTTTTTTATTTACATATACATATGGGTATTTCTATTTCAATATAAAATAACACATATAAAACAAAAACTACCCGTGACTAAAAACATAATTGCTATTTTAATTAAAATTATTTTAAGTAAGTTGTTCATAATTTAACGATGCTTATAGAGAAGCAGTACAGCGTGAAGACGAAGATCATCGTGGCCGACTTCAGCGTTGGTCCTGAAGTGTACCGGCATATCGAGGAGGAACTCAAAGATATACCCATAGGGATTCTTGGTAAGGCATCTACATATTTCAGTAAAATCTCTTCGACTGTACTATTGCATGCAATGTTTAACATTAAAAAAAATGACTAAGTTCTCGCCAAATAATTTTAACTTTTAATATGCTCATAATAATCTTAAAAGTCACATTGCACCGTGGAACTTACAGTTAACATTACCGGTTTTCAAGAGAAAATCGTTTTTGTAAAGGTCACTGTTAGATTTGGTCAGAGGCGTCTCTAGCCCATGTAGCGCCCTTGTGCAATCATTACCCTAGCGTCTTCTAGTAAGCGTTTTTTTATACGAGTTAAAGTGACGAGACGAGCAAGTCGTGCCACTGATGGTAAGCGTCGCACCGGAGAGCCCGTGTGCAATACACACCCTGCACCATTGGTACAGCTGCCTCTGGATTTGTTGACCAAAAAGTCCTTGTGTGTCCACAGTGAACAACGTGGGAACGCAATACGACTATCCCTGTCGGCTGTGTGACTTGCCCCCGTCGAAAGCGTGGGAGATCATCAACGTGAATGTCGGTGCGGTGACGTCATTGACTCGGCTGGTGTTGCCCGGGATGGCAGCGAGGAGTCGGGGGGCGGTCGTCAACGTGTCTTCAGGCGCCGAGCTGCAGCCGTTGCCTCTAATGGCTGTATACGCTGCCTCCAAGGTACGGCCTCAGCTAAATCCAACTCGTGGTAACTAGCTTTCCACATTTCCCGTATCCCGACGAAGTATAAAGTCTGTAGGACTGAAAGCACATTCCACCCTATCAATTTTTCTAAATGGGACTCTTGCTCAGTTTGACTGGGGCCACTGCATAGCTATATATTCTGCCGTCAAGCAGTAGTGTGTAAGCACTACTGTTTTCCGGCTGGCAATGATGCTTACCATAAGGCACACGACTAGCAAGTCCTCGTCACTTTATGCCGTAAGAAAATTGTTTAATTTCAAAAGAGCAACTCGACATTGTCCGTGCAGGTGTACGTCCGTAACTTCACGCTAGCTGTGCGCGAAGAGTACGCAGCGAGCGGTGTGCACGTGCAGCACCTGTCGCCTCTGTTCCTCTCGACCAAGATGAACGCCTTCTCCGAGCGTCTGTTACGCGGTGGTACTTTGGTCCCAGATGCTAGGACGTACGCACGCCACGCGGTAGACGCCTTAGGGCGCGTGCACAACACCACCGGCTACTGGTTGCATGGAATGCAGGTACATACCCATATATAATGTATAGTTACGATACACACTATAATCTATTTATTACTAATGATTGTATTACGTATACATTATATATTTAATCTTTTAATCGTTTTAATAGTTTTTGGTAGCACTTTTGCAGAGTCCAATTAGGGCGGTACTATTGCACTGCCAGATATTCTGCCGCCAGTCAGTAGTGTAAGCACTGTAACTAGGTTTAAAGGCTTAACATCAGGCGCACAACTAGCTCGTCTCGTCACTTTATATAGTAAAAAAAATAATTAAAGTGCACATTACCTTATTGCAAATTTTGCGTGTAATTTTTTTAATTTTTGTTTAAAATAATGTGATGAGATAAGCAAGTAGTGCGCCAGATATTAAGCGAGATACCTACCCATTACAACACAGTACAACACAAAGCGTGCTTGAATCTGTGCTGTGCTCGTCACTCCGAGATATAAGATAGTCTACCTCTTTGTTTTGTAGTAACGCTGGCATCATTGCCCTTGAAATCGGGACACAGTAGTGCTTACACTCTACTACTTGGCGGCAAAATAACTAGAAATGCACTGGCACCGCCCCAGTCAGACTCTGTAAGAGTCCCACCACTTAGAAAATTAAAAGTAATTACATTTTGATTTAATATATAAATATTTATTTAATACATTGTTTATTATTAATATATGTATTACGTATATATTATTGCACCTAACAAAAATAATATCTACGAGTTACATTATTTACATTGTCCATTTTATACATGGAAGCTCATGTAATACTAAAGTAAGATTGTATAGATGTCGTCGTGTACAAGTTGCCTTATTGTAAATTTTGCATGGATTGTTCTGTAGAAAGGGTCTAGGTTAGCTGGATTCTGGTGCTAACATGCACGGTTTTCTTATTGAATATACTATCAAATTATAATTTTGCCTTTTAATATCTTATTTTGGCTTTAATTTCAACATAAAGACAAAATTATAGCATTTATCAAATATTTAAAATATTTTTGTTGCTTGGTATACATATGCATACCAATACATATGTATGAAGGCCGCCGAATCGCTAAATAGAATTTTATCTATTGTCATGTCAAGTGCCAATTCTTACCAAACTTCACTGATTTATTACTTTGTATAATTTTCTTAATGAAACTAATGTTAAAATAAAACTAAATAAATATGAATAATATAATACCTGAGTTCAAATCTCGGTACCGGCACCTAATTTGTTATTTTGTAATTTACAATTTCAAGTGCTGATTTGCCATATGCTTCACGATGAAGGAAATCATCGTGAGGAATTCTGCATATTTAAGAAACAATAAAAAGGAAAATTTTACTGGGGCAGCGTGGTGGTCTCTGCCCATATAACCCCTGTATCGAGGAGCCCTGTGCGTATCTGTGGGACATATATAAGCTGTTACTTACTCTTTACTTCTACTTGCAGTACTTCTTCATCAAGCTGGCGCCCGAATGGGTGAGGATCAAAGTGGGCATGCACTTGAACGAGGGCTTCAGGAAGGAGCATTTGCAGAGCGTCGGCTCAGAGTTACACTGACGTCGTAGTCCACGATCTAAATGTAACATTCCTTTCGTTAAATAGATGCATTTGTAAATACTCTTTAGTTTGTAGGCGATATATTATTACTCTGGGAAATTATCATGTGACGAATATTTTGCCTCTATGACAGAGGCCCCAGAAGAAATGACACTCACTTAGATTCATGTAAACTTTATGTAATACAAAACGTTATTTACAATATAAAAATATATTTCGCACGTTCAACGCGTTCACCATCAATCTGGTGGTGATGAAATTTTGTGGGAGTTATTATATGTACGGCAGCGAAGATTCCTAGGTCTAAAAACTAATTATCTGTTAATCTTAAATCTGTTGGTCTAAATAATGATTATCTGTTATATTATTGATATAAAAAATAATTGCCTATCTGAAAATTCAATCTTACAAAGTGATGTATGTGTGTACATGTGTAATTTGATCTATGGTAGCAGCCGTGGGATAAGAAAAGGTGATACTTGTATAAATAGGCAATCTTGATGTAATAAGGTTGTTAATCGATGTTTTTATGTGATTAAGACAATTCTTTTTTTCAACGTTATAATGCAATGCTCACTAGATACATCTTACTAAGGGAGATTAGAGGTTGTATTTATCTAAGTAGTAGGACTCGTTCTAATTGATAGAACTCTTGGAGAGTCCGACTGAGGCGATACCATTACATTGCCAGATATTCTGCCGCCAAGTAGTAATGTGTAAGGACTCCTGTATTCCGATTTGAAAGGCAACGATGCCAGCAAATTACAGGATAAAGAGATAAACCATCTAATTTTTCTGGGTGACGAGCGTAGCCAAGCACGCTCTATGTGGTACTGTGTTATGGGCAATCGTGACACTTACCATCAGGCGCATGACGAGCTCGTCACTTTATCTTGTAAAAAAAATTGGAGATTTGTATAGCATATTGTATACCAATATATTGATATGTGACAACTTTGTACACCGTTTTAGAACTCTGTGATTATCTGGGCATAATCAAAATTATTAAAGAGGAAAAGAGTGGAATTAAATTAGATAAAAGAAAACTTTAATTCTTTAGGTTTACCATCTTAATGTCAAGTAGCAAATGTCACATCAATAGAAAAACTATTATAAAAATACAGCAACTCTTTCATAAAAACCTTTTTTGGTGGAGTTTTCATCGCTATTATTAATTATTTACGGATGTTGATTACGGACAAAAGATGTATATGACATGACAGCTGCAGGCAGCATTCAAGAGAAAGCAATAATTATTGACTGCTGACAATGAAAACAGCATATTGAAGTTTCCTTTATAAACAATATCGTTTGTTTATAAAGAACACTTAAATATGCTGTTTTCACTATCATAAACAATACCATTTAATATAGACGTGATAATAAATAAAGGATTTTTATTTTAGTATTCAATGCGCAATGTGCTAATTTAAAGTTAAAAAAGAAATGTATTTACCAGATATAAAAAAGGACTATATCAAGCTGAATTGACCGACTACTGTATTTGATATAGATCCTCTGTGTAAATTTTCAGATAAAAAAAAATATTTTGGAAAAAAATCTAATAAAATGCAAAGTTTTCGATTCCACTTACATGAATATTTTTTTTTAAGTATTTGATCCATTTGGCTTGATATATCCTTTTTGTAGCATCCGGCATAAGCAGTGAAATTTATGACGTATTTTACAACTTGTACTTTTAATGATTATCTGTTATTTTAATCATATAAAAATTATTTTCTTGTCGGAAAAGTCAATCCTACGAAGTCATTTATACATAATGTATGTGTAAATTTTATTCATAGTAGCATAAGGTGTGAGATAAAATAAAGGTGATAGTTGTATAAATAGGCAATTTTGAGGCAATATAGTTGTTAATCGATGTTTTTTTATGTGATTAAAAAAATGTGATGTTCTATAACCGTCTTTATTTTCATTTCTTCTTTCAACTGTGAGTACCCTTGCGAATAAAGATTACGATCAAGTCTGTTATTCTAGTTATGTTGCCAGCGTAATTACTGGGCATAGACAATTGCCATCTTAAATCTCTATGTGATGAGCGCAGCGCAGTACCAGGCACGTTCTGCATGGTGCTGTGCTGTTATGGGCAGATAAGTTGCTTACTATAAGGCGCATAACTTGCGCGTCTTGTCACTTTACATCCTAAAAGTTTTTCGTTGTTCAACAAGTACATTTTCATAAGTGGTAGGACTCTTGCAGAGTCCGACTGGGGTGGCATTGCCAGTTATTCTGCCGTCAAGCAGCAATGTGTGAGCACTACTGTGTTCCGGATTGAAGGACAATGATGCCAGTGCAATGACAGGGTAAAGAGATAGACCAACTTATATCTCTGGGTGACGAGCGCAACACAGCCAAACACGCTCTGTGTGGTACTGTGTTGTTATAGGCAGGCGTGACGTTTACCATCAGGCGTACGGCCTGCTCGTCTCGACACTTTATCACGTAAAAAAAACTTTCAATAAGCTATCTTAAACGGTTAATCCATAAACATATCCAAAAGAACATCTGTTCTTTTTGGTATGTTTGAGTGAGTCCCTAAATGGTTTATATTCGTAACTGGAGCCGGTAGGGGCGCTGTTTTTCTGGGTAGGACTACGTCTGCCGAGCAATCTTACAAAGTGATGTAGTATTCAATAAAGATATGATTGTACTAAGTTAAGCCCGTTGCGAGAAGAACATATAAAAACGATGCTGTTTCGATCAAATGTGTTATATGTTTTACTTTTCCTTTTTGTTTTGTTATACAAATAAAGTTTTTGCATATAATCGGCATTAGCTAGTTACAAATCATATGAATTCATTTGCTGTTCGATTATTCAAGATTATGCTTTAAAAAAAATGACTTAGGTAAGAGTTTTTAATAGCGATTTATCATAGAGTAACTGTCAAAAAAATCATGACATGTATGTTCTTACTTCATTGTCGCTTCCTTATTCCTAACGTGCTTAGTGCTTGCTAACAAAACAATGCAAAGTTCTAATATAAGTATTAATAAAAGAGGTAGCAACAACTCCAGAGACATCGAGAACCAAGTTAGCGTTTATGATACTGAGGTAAGGTTTTCAAATACAACACAGAGTATTTAAGTAAATAAAACAATGTAGTTCGGTCTAGTCTAAGAGTATAATGGACAAATTGGCCTTACATTTTCATTATCGATATCAAAATAATCAGCTTCAATATGATTAAGGCTACAACACCCAACGATAGAGTCAATATGTTTATGCTTAAAAAACTGTATTCTATATGTTTGCGGGTCAAAAAAAGCAAAGTCCCCTGTCAGAAAAAGCAAGCCTTTCAACAAAAGTAGTCCGTTCGATAGAGCTTTATGTAGTATTGAACACTGAAATCGAAAACATAAAATGTTCATTTAAGAGCGTCAAAAAATTTGGACTTGTCTAGAGAAAAATCGGAAGGAAAGAAAATGGTTGAAATTGCTATAAATTTGATTTTGCTCATCATAACGCTACAACATAACTGTACCAGTAAATAGGGAACAGAAGTTCTCCGTGCTGTTTTTGTGGTTATATTGAATAACATTAGTACTATTTTATGGAATACACATTATACTGGAACAATGAGAAGGATTTGCTATAAACAATGGAACATTAATTTTCTTTTTCAGTAGTCAGTTTTCTAGGTAAGAACGGTAGAACTTTTTTGCAAATTCCGCCTGTGTTGCTACCAGTGCATTGCTTGTTATTGCACTACCAAAGAATAATGTGTGAGCATTACTGTATTTAGGTTTAAAGGGCATAGAGATATAACATCATAAATCTCCGGATCGATAACGAATTGGCCCAGAAATGAGCGCAGCACAGGACCAAGCAGGTTCGGTGTGACACGATGTTGTTAAGAGAAGGGGTCTTATTTATCATCATGCATAAGATTAGCCCATAAGAAGAAACCAAGATCAGAACCAACTGGAAAGATATTTTGGACCAGGCCAAGGCCAACTCACAGCTGTAACGCCTTAGATGATGATGATAACATTAGCCCGTTTTGTTAATGTATCTCCTGTGGGGTAGGGGACAAGGTCTCTTTTTAGTTTTTGATCACTACAATTTACAATAATACAATCCCTGTAATTAGCTATGATGCTTGCAGCCTGAATACGCGTTATGGTGGAGCAGGGAGCAGATAATGAAAAGCCTTCAGAATTGTCCCGATGACACCGCGTGGAATATCTTCATCTGTATCCACGTGCTAGTCTCCATTGTGATGTTAGCGACAGACGCGCGTATACCTTACTACAACTTCTTCGATGTTTTCTATAACGTGGTGTACGCGATTCACGTGTTGGGAATCGCTTATAACCTTTATGTGAATAGAGAGACCGTTGCCTTCACCTTCTCTACGGCAGGTACGTCACTGTTGGAAACAAATATTTTTTTTTACGAGATAAAGTGACGAGACGAGCAAGTCGTGCGCCTGGTGGTAAGTGTGTGCGTGTTTGGCTCTGTGCTGCGCTCGTCACCCTTCAAACCGAAACACAGTAGTGCTTATACATTATAGCTTGGCGACAGAATATCTGGCAATGCAGTGGTACCTCCCCAGTCGGATTCTGCAAGAGTCCTACCACTTGCATAATACATATGCGTGTTCATTTTAATCTTTCTCGTTTCCGTGGTTTCGTTCGTGCTTGGTTTGTTTTGTTCCGGAATAAACGTTTTATATTCAAAGTGATCGATATCGATTCGTTGAGGTCGAAATCGGTTTTCCAGGGGTCGACATAAACGTAAACTGATTTTGGGGGTCGTCGAAGTCTAAAAATCGATCCTTGTTACCTAACACAAGTGTTTTATGTTTTTATCTTTACTTTGCCATTTTAATTCCATCAGTTCAGTCTTTGATAAATTTATGTTAAGAGTGATCATTCATCCATTTAGAAATATTATTAAAAATGTCAATAAGGTTTACCTAGGCAGACTGAAAAAAAATTCTATCACACGAATAGTTCCATGTCACCTTTTTACTGTTATTTGATCATCAAAAAGTAGTGCGTAAGCACTTCAGCTATGGTTGTCCGATTGATGATGATGCTGGGCTCCGGTTAGAAGAAAAAGGGCAATAAGGAACATCTTAAATTCCTAGGCGAAGCGCGTTCTGTGTGATTCTGTGTTGTTATGGGCAGTCGTGTCGCTTACCATCAAGCGCACGACTTGATTGTCCCGTCATTTTATCTAATAAGAAAACCTTGACTTGACTTGACACCTTCCAATTTCAACTCAGGAACAGACTGAAAAAAAGAAGAAGGTAAATACTAGGTTGGTTTTATACAAAATTAATTATTGTATATCAACAACTTAAACTTCGAAGATATTACAAGGAACTCCCCAAAATCGGGTATGAAATATACACGTGTTGAGAATATTGTTTAATATTTTTAAAATCGGTTGTCATAATCTTATAAAAATTTACTTCTAAGTTTATGCTAGAGATGCCATATCGATCGATTTCAACGATTTTGTCATAATATATGGTATATAGTAAAGATGACACTTTTCTAAGTGGTAGGACTCTTACAGAGCGGTACCACTGCATTGCCAGATATTCTGCCGCCAAGCAGAAGTGTGTAAGCTGTTCTGTGTCCCGGTTTGAAGGGCAACGATGCCAGTATAATTAAAGGGCTAGGAAATACAGTATCTTATATCTCTGAGTGACTAGCCCAGCACAGAGCGTAGCACGCTCTGTGTGGTACTGTATTGTTATGGCTAGGCGCACGTTTTCCAGAAAAAAAAATATTTTTAATATCATTTCACCTTTCAGTGAGCTTTTTTATGGACGCGGCGTCTTATTTGCATTACTTCATTTGGAATTCATATGCCAGAGAAGCCAAGCTATTGGCCTATTATCTACGGCTACACAGACCGTTTAGGTACCTCTGTAAGTTAAGTTTCAACTTTATATAATATTTAATAATAGTTAAACGCAAAAAATGTCAAATTTCTTCGATAGTTTAAGGTAGTTAATATGCATAAGTGATGGTGCATTACCAGTTATTCTGGCGCCAAGCAGTAGTGTGTAAGCACTACTGTATTCCTCTTTGATGGGCAATGATGCCAGCGTAATTACTTGGCTAAGAGATAGACCATCTTATATCTCTAATTTCTATACGAGCGCAATGCTGTAAGCTACGAGAGCCAACTATGTTCTGTGTAGTACTGTGTTGTTATGTAGGTGTGACGCTTACCATCCGGGGCACGATTTGCTTGTCTCGTCATATTATCTCTTAAAAAAAGATGTGTACTAAGTCACAGAAATCTCTTTCTTTGCATATTTCGATCTGACCACACTTTCTTGATTTTAGTTATATAAATAAGCTTAGTGTGAACCTTATTTCCGAGACGAGATACGTCTAGGATACGAGGGTGGCAATACGTTTATATAATATATTATATAATATATTGGGTTTGGAAGAGAAGGTCAAACTAACGAGTCTTATAGAAAAAGAAGAATGGCAACTCGTCTTAACTTAGTAAGCCTTATTTGAGATAAACGTAGTGAATTTCAAATTCAAATTCAAAAATATCTTTATTTAAACAGGCACTTTTTTATATACTACAAGCACTTTCGAATCAACATATTTTTGAAGTGAAACTTCTTTAGGCGCATGAGGGTAAAATTTTTACAGATGAAACGTCACGCCGGTATGCAACGGAAGTGTCGGAAAAGAGAGAGAGAGTGATCGAGACCGATTGAGAGAGAGTAAGACAGGGCGAACGTAG
>DWGO01000056.1:0-17083 GCA_018247635.1 Eurytides dolicaon deicoon
TATATATATTATATATTATATAAATATGAACAATATTTGTATTGATTACAATAGAACTCTTTTTCATAGTCTGCCCAGTGTGTATACCTTGCCATTGCTAATTATTCTAACGCAAACCAGTAATGAAGACTGAGCATATAGATATACCACTTCATTGCTCTGAGCGGGTAACGAGCGAAGCACAAAGCGATACAAGGGCATGAACTGTTTAGTTTACTCAAAATACTGGCACTGTGTTAATATGAACAAGTATGTCGCCTTCCATTGATAGCTCGATTTACTTATTTGGTTTTTAACTTTAATTATAATAGATGACATCGCGAAAGTTTTCGTTACGAGAGAACTATCGATTTTCACAGTGATTGTGTATTATAAGGGGCAAGATGCAATGTACACATACATACACATTGCTTCTAGTAACTTTAAATGATGTCAATAGATTTTAAGAGTCTTTATGTAGCCGATTGTCTGAAAGAGATTTCAAGAATATTGTTGTCGTTAGAATTCTGTACCACAACAATATCTTCTTGAGTAAAGCGTCAGCGCTACCACTTTGCCATGTTGTCCCTATTAGTACTTGCCCACGATCACGGCCGCTTAGTCTGAACAACATCCGCATTGTCATGAACATCCCATTCACATGACCAACTCGATTTTGAACATCCGCAATTGTGAATGTGATACCATTATCTGCAACATCTTTAATCTGGGTTATTATAATTTGTAGAGGTTACAATACTTTTATTGGTAATAAATAGGTAACATAGTTAGGTTTTTATATTTTAGTATTTTTACACACATTATTCAGAGTATGTTACTTTATCATAAAAATCAAGAGATGAAGCCAGGGGCGAACCGAGAGAAATTTATCGCTCTATAAAAACAAATATGCATACCCTTACTTTCGCCTTACCTTAACTTTTTTTGCGAGATTTTTAGCACATTTTTTAGGCAGTGGAAAAATAAATGCCACGTTAATTAGGATGTCAGCTTGGCAAATAATAATTCCTTTAGGGCTCATTGCGTATGCGGTCTCTCTCACCTGCTACCAAAAAGTTATCTTTGCATTTTTTAAAGAACGCAATTATAAGAATGTTTCCATAATGGCGCGACGGTCGCCAAAGGTAAAGCGTACTTATCATAAACACAGATATTATCTATCTGGCTTAAAAAAGACCTTACCATAATAAAGCGATAACGCCAAATACTAAAAGAGACGATTTTTTTTTATTAGGTCTTGTATTCCAAAACTCATTGCACCTATGTAAGATCTATAAATATTTGCCCGTCCGGAAATCTAACTAAAATCCCCAAAGTTAACGACTAACTATGCCATAGAAACACTTATTAATTGTAATACTGAATAAAATATGTTTTCTTAGTATTTTTTTAATTTCTTCTTCATAAATATGTTATGCTTTTTAAGTGGCAGGACTCTTGTGCAGAGTCCGCCTGCAGTTATTCTACCGCCAAGCAGAAATGGTTAAGCACTGCTGCGTTCCGATTTGAAGAATAATGTTTCCAGCGAAATATTGGGCACAGAAGTATACTATCATTTATCTCTGGGCGATGAAGCGAAACGCACAGTCAAGTGGCTTTGAACTCGTTTTTAATGCATCATAAATTTCATTAATGTACAATTAAATATTGTAAGTTCGTAAAAAAATACTTTCGTAAATATCCCTTGCAACATCCCAAAAATAAGCAAAAGTAATTAAAACTACAAACATTTTAAATAAAACAGAATTATATGAGAGTCTATTGCAAATACAAAAACTATTATGCGTAGGCCATCGAAAATACCGGCCTCAAAAAAATTATTATACGTAAATAAACCAAGTGATGTTGCATAACCATAATAACATCAGAACCTGTTGCGTGGCTCTATCAAATAATACCAACAAATATCTATCATCTTTGCATAAAAAATTTGCTCTGACAGCTAGCTAACTAAGTACATGAATTAATGTCCGTGGTCTGCGCATACGCTTATGCACTACTCGTATAATATATCCCGCGCAGTTGGCTGATCTCTTGATTAGATTGGCTGCCGTGGCTAAATTCAGTCGGGTGGACATTACATACGAATATATATTACAATTAACGAGACATGTAATAGAAGCATACATTTTTGTCGTAACCTGTAAATTGTAAAGAGTGAAGACATTTAAGAGTTCTCTTAATTAGTTAACTCACCATTGATTATTTCGCGTCTTTAGTAGGTTTTTGCCACTATAATAAATATACGTCTGAGTTTTCTTAACATTGGGAAGAATCAGTTTTGTTTTTCTTTCTTCCTGAATGTCAATTCAGATATTTCCTTATATATTCCAACAAGGGACTCAATTCTCTAAAACAATTTAATTTTTTTTTTTTTTCATATAACTGTTTTGTATATAGGGTCGTAAAGATTTTGATCTGACGAGGCGAGCATGTCATGCGATGATTAGAGTCACGACTGCCAAAACAACACAGTACCACACAGAGCATGCTTGGCTCTATGCTGCGCTCGTCACCCAGAGATATGAGATGGTCACTATCTTTGCTCTGTAATTTCACAGGCATCATTGTCCTTCAAACCAGTACACAGTTGTGCTTACATACTACTGCTTGGCGGCAAAATATCTGGTAATGCAGTGGTACCGGCCCATTTGGACTCTGCAAGAGTCCTTCCACTTAGTAAATATAGAAGTCCTATCTTTTTAATAATATAAAGAGACCTTTTTATATGATTGTTCTGCATACAGATGAATTTAAAACATTAATTAGGATGTCAACTAAGCTTATTTTAATTGACTGGAATTTTTACGGCCTGCCTATCGCCAACCCTCCTCAGGAATTATGCTTTAATAACTCCAAGTCCTAGATGGCGTGAAGAAGTAGCTGGGACTGACTTTTTATGTCCGTTCGACGTATGAATCTTCTCATTTTTGAGGCATTTGGATGATCAGCCCATAAACCAACTAAGAAAAAACAACTCAAAATCATTGCCTCCGAGGGTTTTGGACCCGCGATCTCTGATTTGTCAAGCGTAGGCATAGGCAATCAACGATCGTTTTCTTAGAAATTTGCTGAAAGAAAGAAATCGGTTTCTTACAAATTTACAGGTAGACCTAAAAACTATACACGAAATTGACAGCATTACGGGTCACATTTCAAAAACGCAACACTACAAGTCACAATTTAAATTGTGTAACACCGTGTCAAATAGTTTACGATGCCCAAAACTGATAAAACTTTAACACATCGAAATTCACACGGCAAAAGCAAGTAAAATTCCCTAGTAAAATTTCTTTAAAACCTATAGGCCTTTTTTTCTTCAAGATATATTAATTTATATCACACATTTATTTCGTTAAGATGTAACGTGATGGTACGTATACATTACATGGTATTTTTTACATTACATTATGGTACATTACCTCATTTTTACTTCTTAATTTAACCATTCTGAATACTTCGAAACACACAATTTAATATTTTTCACATCTTTGAATAAAAAAGCAAAAACTAACTTTTTTTAAACTTTTAAACTCGCATATTAATAGTGTACGAGTTTTCTCTCCAACGAAATAACCAGAAATTGTATCTTTATCTGCAACGATTATTACAAATCCTGAAAAGTAGATCATAATCAGCATATTATATCAATTATTAAAGACCATAAGGAAATCTCAACAAAATTAAGTAGCGCGTACGTGTGTACTGAAAATTTATTGCAATGATAACATCGATTTAAATCACTTAATTGGCAAAAATTCAACACAATAACTTTCTTATTAAGGTCCTAAGTACTTCCACACGGTCCGACCATCCAAAGAAAAGTGATTTTCTAAGAGGCGATGGGAAGCCTCTTTGTCGCCTTCTCTTCTTCCATCAAGTGCCGCTTCTGTTTCCGCTCATTGGCTTAATTCCATGACGTTTCGATTTTCAATACTCATGACGCTCTAATATTATTACAATATAATAAATATCATGGAAACATCTTAACTGACCTGAAATCAACTTACCTTAACTTTAAATAATTGTATTATTTAAAGTTGAAATGAGAAATTAAATAAATTTCAGTCCATATTTTACACACTCCTTTAACTTTTTTAAAAATTTATGTCTAGCTTCATGTTCATACATAGGAACAAATTAATAAATAATGACATTGTGGTTATTAGAAAACAGTTTTTCTAATAGATAAAATAAATCAAATTGAAATCCTTCAAACTTTTTCAAACTTGTACTTTGAAAAACCTTCTTAGTAGTCAACTTGAATATGTTTAGTGGTGAGAGTCCATTTACTAGGTGCCCTAAACCGGGAGAACCTATGCCTTTCTGCACTTTACATTAAGAGAACCTTCTTCAGCACACGCTGTATGCTGAAATGCCCCTGAATCTTTGCAGCCGTCCCTCCAATTATTCTCAAATGGATACTTAAAGTCGCCATCCTAATCGCTCCTTAACCTGAAATCTCTATTCAAAATTCATTGAACAGAGGCGGATACCTTAGCCTTATATATATATATATATATATCAAAATATATTTGCATAATGGGATTTACTAAGTACATACGAGTATACATGTATTTTACTTTTTAATCAAAATTAACATATTTATTATTATTACAATTACATTATTTCATATGTTAATAAATATTTCAACATTTTTGAAATTTCTTCTCTATCCAGATACTCCATTATTAACTAAACGAAGATTTGTATTTTAACATCGGAAATTTGACATTACAGCTGTTTTTATGTTGGTTCACGGAAAAAAGATTTAAATTCCTTTTTTTTTTAATAATACCCGTAAAAGGGTTTTTCATCCTTTATTTTAAAAAATTACCTCCGTAGTCTGGCAGCATAGTAGGCCTATGCCACGGAGGTGTTTTACAAATCAGAAGTCATGGGTTCAAATCCCACAGAGAGCAATGACTTTGTATTATTGTTCCTAAGTTCGGTTAGAACATTACGGGCTTTGCCCTGGACTTGATTAAGCGAGGCGCTCCGATTCCATGAAGTGCCTTTCTTTCTACGCCGCACATTCAAAGCTTACTTATCGCACCGACATTTGGTATTTCCGTGCCGAGATGATCAACGGACTATTCAGCTGACGACACCCTTGTCACCGCCCGCAGCACAAATTGTTGCAGAGCTGCTACTTTCGCCAATGTAGAAATGGCTCAAATAGTTGGGCGAATTTGGCAATTGGGTTAGAAGTTGCACTGAATAAATCCGAGGTCATTTGTTTATATGGACCAAGAATTGCGCCACCTGCAGATGGACTGTGTCAAAGTGTCTCACCACTCTAACACTTTTACTACTGGAAATTTTGTATAAAATAACACGATCCTAGTCGTTTTTATTGTTATGTAATCCAAAACTTCATATTCTAAATTTAAATATTTTTATACATATTAATGTATATCACAGTGTCTAGTCACAAAGGTTAAATATACAAACAGAGTAATGAACTAAACTCAAAGCACATACTTCATGAATATTCAAGACTTAACCACGCTCTTGTCGGTCGTCTCAAATGTAATATCTTGTTGTAAATTACGTACATTATAGTACTTTGAAACATTTCACAGCGAAATTCTTCAAGTTATGACATACCCAACCTTTGCTGCTCTTGCAGGTCACAAAATGTCTTTTAAAATTTTCAAGAAACTCTAGTTCATTATTCTTGTAAAGCACTTTCGATTAAGGAACAAAAATTTGACGAGTGCATATCTAGAAAGTCTTTCTTGTTTGAAAATCTCTGTAACAACAAATTATACATTGGCAACGAGCGTAAAATGGGATAACATAAGAAATTAAATACCATATTGCTTTCGATTGAAATTATAATACACCTTATAACTTGTAATCAGTACTTATTTTATTTTAAAAAAAGGAACAAAAAACTTTTGAAATATATACATACATGCATACGTTACAGTGTTCTATGGTTTTAAACAATTCAAATCAAGCCAAACTTGTACAATGCTTGGAAAATTTAGGGTAGTATTTGTTTAAGCTAAGTTACCAAGTAAATATCTCCTAACATTATATACCCTTAAATAGTAATAAATTGATGAAAATGAAAACTTAAAAAATATGCTATTATTACGTTAATGCTATTATTAAATATGTTATTATTATTATTATATCTTTATTATTACGTATTTATTTGACTACGAGCATTGTATTTCTTGTTCATATACCGATGACACTGAACTAACAATAATATTTTGCAATATTTACTTTATCGCCCTTCCTCAACCTAAATAGTGAAACTCATTTTGTTTTATTTATCTACTTCTCACGAACACTCGAACCCTTTTGAGAGCGACATGTTTATTCCTTGTGTCCTAAAGATAGTATACGTAGGCATACGTGTAATTGATGTTCAGGAAAATACTGTGAATAAAAAATAAATTGATTATGTTTCCTTTTTAATGATAAATACAAATTTCTGTAGATTCGAAATTTTTAATATTTTCAATAAATAAGCTAAATTTCTACAGCTAAACTTGTTAATTTTTTGGTATACATATGTATGTAATATAAGTATGTATATTCTGACAAATAATCAGATCTCAAATACAAGTGCAAACTAAATTTACACTTCAACTAGCCTTAAGGTTATTTTTTTACATATTTATGCATTTTTGAAAGGCGTTATGCGGATTTTTGGTAAAATCGCCATTAGCAAACTTGGCAAAATTAGCGTAATCTTTACAAAATAGAAAAGAAAATCCGAGTATCTTACACAATATATAATTGCTTTTTTCCAAGATTTATATTGACTTAAATTATATATTAATGTCACCTCTACTTTAACGTTTTCGAAAATCCTATCAATCTAGGAACTGAAGTGCTTTGGGTAAAGTAAATAACAAAAAAGCACACGCACGACTTAATTAGGCTAATTAAATTAATTATTAGTCTAGCAGTTGAAAACTATGTATTGCTTATCAATTGTTTAATTTAACTCCAGCAAGGTAGATATGATAGAGCTTATATCAAAGTTCTACATCCCAATCAAGAAATTATACATTAATATTAAGAAGTTATAGTTTTGAAAAAATATTAAAAAATATACTAACCCAATACAGTTTTTATTTTTGTTTGAAATTGAAACAAAGGCAATGTGTACTCGTACAACAGCCGATAAGAATATATTTATTTACTATATGTTTGTTAGTAGATGAAACGATGAAATAACGATAGCGTTTTATCTTTCTTTCATCAAATTTCGTTTCGTTTTCGATTGACCTTTTTCAACAAAGGAACAACAAAAGGCAGGTACGTTTCTTAATAAATGTCAAACGCCTATACAAAGAAATTCTAGTTAAATATTTCAAGTTTCTATTACAATAGAATTTACTATAGAACATGACCTTTTTTAACAAGCTACAGCAAAATTCAAAAGATTTTTGCCATAAAAACAATATTCAAAAGAGTAAATATGTTAGTTCAGGTTACGAGATACACTGCTGTAAAAAAAATGGACATGGCCTAAAATATATTAACCTATTTTTTTATGAACGCATTGCAAGAATATACATCATATATTTATTATTGATAAATATGCTGGAAATACTGTCATTTAAATTATGACATGATGGTGCTGGCACATTGCTACTTGGAGGCAGAATAACTGGCTACACTTTGATACTTTTAGATTTTGTTTTATTATAAGCACGTATGTACGTAAAAAAACATTAAATTATGTACAATAATGTTACCATATTTTTTTCAATTGGGATAAGTTTCTCATTTTAGGAGTTAAAAGGTTTTTTGTCCGTTTCAATGGTAACCTTATGCTAAAGAAATAAAGAAAAGGTATAATCTTACACATCTTTGTAAGCCTCTAAAGCTCTATTCTCGAGACTAGTAATACTCTTGACTTGTAATATTTTTCTTACCTATACGTATATGAATGCCATAAGATTTTATAAATATTTATATATTTATAAATCCTATGACACTCATATACCTTATTAAGATAATTAGTATAATAATTATACATATGTATGTAAATATATTCAAAAAGAAGATTGGTAAGCCTCTTTCCCATTTTCGAATAAATCATTAAAAATATCAAATAATTTTTCAGCATAGATTCTTCTTTTCCGGTGCAAGAAACGGAGTTTTTTTTTAATTGATATGTTATTATCCATTACTTCTTTGTATTAACTTTTCTGAATTTGTTTGACACGAACAAAGAAAAAAACGAAGAGAGCACCTCACTACAGAGCAAACCCTGTGGACGGCCGGAGACCCTAGTTGATAATAAAGAATTAAATGTGATCGTCGAAGCGGATCCATCAAAAACCATTTCAGAACGGAAAGCTTCTGTGTGAGTAATAAAACACTTTTAATTCACTTGAAACTAATTGGGAAAGTGATAATATGAAATTTTGAACCATATCGTTACTTGTGCGCAACACAGAGCCAAATACGCTCTGTGTGGCACTGTTGTTATGGGCAGGCATGACGCTTTCAATCAAGCGTACGAACTGCTCGTCTCGTCAGTTTATCACGTAAAAAAAAGCTAGCTTTAAGACAACCGAGACTGGTCAATTGTTCAAGCCCACTGCTGTTTCACGACAACGCTAGACCCATAGACCATTGAACTACCAATGAAATAGCGAAAGTGCATACATAGGTAATAATAGTACATAATTCGATCGATTAAATATATCTTTTTTTTTATTTTTTCGTTCTTTTTTTTTCATATAAAACGCTAATTTCGTATGTAGGACTTAATAATTCAACTCAATTAAAGCCGTTTAAATTGGCTAAAATTTAATGCGCTGTATTACTGAAGGCGAATGAAAAAATGTTCCACGCGGAAATCAAAATCACTATCTATAGCCATACATAGGTATGGCACAAAATCCAGCAATCTGACAAATTCTCAAGCCATTTAAGCACTTTTAAATAACCAACCCGATAAAACAATAATAAATGAAAAAAATAACTGCGGTTTTCCGGACCGATACGACTTAGGGGACCTTCAAGAAGAGAGCTTATGCCCATTTTAAAGGCCGGCAACGCATTTGCGAGTCCCTTGATGTTGCGATTGTCCATGGCCAGCGGTGATTGCTTACCATCAGGTGAGCCGCTCGCTCGTTTGCCTCCTACTCCATAAAAAAAGGGCTATGTAGGACTCTCTTATAGAGTATGCGAAGTTTATACCATTGCATTGCCAGTCATTTTACCGCTGAGCAACTTTGTGACCTAGGTGACCAATGCAGAGCTGTGCCTAGCAGGTTTTGAACTGTTATAATTACAAAATAGTACGCAGCGCTGTATTATAATGGGCAACAATGTTGATTACTATCAGTTGTATATTACAGGCTGTTATCGTCAATTTATTTCCTAAAAAAAAAAACAAATCTTGGATAGTTACATAACTAATACTGGGCGTAGGGATAGAATATCTTAAATTTCTGGGTGACGAGTGCAGCGCATGGCCAAGCAAGTTCAGCGTTGCACAGTATTGTTATAAGCAGGCGTGTCTCTTACCATCAGGCGCACGACTTACTCGTCTCGTTTATCCTCTCGTTATCTAATATAAAAACAACTATTTAAAAAAAAAACTCGCTCAACATAAAAGTACTAAATATTTTTAACATTTATTTGTATTACTACTAAAATCATTTAACTGATTGCAAGCAACACAAACAAGTAATCCCTTCCAACGTTACGAAGTGGGGATTTCACCTTAATACGCTTCTGAGGACATTTTCGGGAGTGGTAAAGCGTGTAAACAATAGCACGGTCGTAAATTCTTCTGACAACCTAATCCGTTGCTGAAAACGTTCCTCTCACGACTACTTAAGTCATAGGACCACGAATACGGACCGATTTACATAAGATTAGTTATAAATATGCAAAACATTTTTTAAACAAAATTGTTTGGAACATAATAAATTCCCTCCATATTAGTGTTATATTACGTTAGAAGTATGTTCACACGAGATTTACTTTAGCTTAACATGACAAACTTAAAAATACTTAAAAAAAACATACTTGACTTGCCGTGGCCAGCGATTCTCTCACCAATCAGCAATGTATAAGCATTAAGCACTACAGTGATCCAAATTGAAGGGCAGTGTTACCAGCGTATTCACTGGATACCGTACAGCAGAACCAAACATGTTTGACCTCGTATAATTCATAATACTGTGTTGTTATTGATTAGTGTCTCGCCATCAGGCGCACGACACTTTACCGTTACGAAGCTGGAAGCTTTTTGCGCGTTGTAGTCTTTCATGCAGGCTCGGAATATACTATTATATTGTATGTCGTTTCTGTGAATTTTCTTTTACGATTATTTTGACGTGACAACGTCTTAAATTAGGTTGCGGCTCGGAGTCACTCATGAAAAAGTGTAACGCTCGGTAACGTTACGATGAGTCACCGAACGAGAGAGAGGACCGCCGGACCGGCGAATGCCTTGCGTCTCTCTCCCACTCAAAAATCACTCAAATAGGAATTAGTTATTGTATTAGCATCTCATTTTTATTCCTATATTACATTATTCAGGAATTATTGGTTCGAGCCTATTTCTTATCCACAACACAGGTTGTCCTAGTGTGGGAGCTAGTGACCTACTTGTGTTATGTAATGAAAGAATAAAGATACTATTATTATTATTAAATTAATTGGTCGTAGAACTTTTTTGCCGTTATTCCACCGCCAAGCAGTGTGTACTGTGTTCCGTTTGGAAGGATAATATCGCTAGTATAGCGCACAGCACAAAATCAAGCTGCTTTATAACTCGGCACTTTAAAATACTGTATCTTGCAGTGTATTGTTATAGGAAAGCGTGTGGCTTACCATCAGATGCACGACGTGCTCGACTCATCAATTAATATCCTAAAAAGAGCAAAATTATTGGACATAAAGATATACCAGCCATGTGTCTCATTAAAGAGTGCAATGCAAAGCGCGATAATATGATAATATTCTCTATAAGCAAAGTTATATAGTTTAACTATCGCAGTGAAGAAATACTGTGTAGAACAGTACTTATCTAATACTTGCTTGCTTACTGTGTTTGCATGCTTGCTTACTTTGTTTCTCCTAAAAATGTCTATAGCTATACATATATCTCTTATCAAAAGTTTATTATGGGGTTGAGACTTGGTTTACTGCGTCTACGGGTTTTCTGATACTTACTACGGGCACCAGTTGATCCACAACTAAAAGTGCTTATAAATTGTCTCTATTTATTAAATTTGTTTTTTCTTATTTTTTTCTCATTTATTTGTAATTTAGTTGTGATGTGAAATAAATAATTATTCTATTCTATTCTATTGTATTCTACCTACAATCAGCCGCCCATTTTCTCTTGGCGTTATTTAGTTTAATACAAAGCCCCAATAATTTCAAATAAAAAAAAAAAAACAAATCGGAATTTTAAAATGTTTATTTTTGCCAGGATAAATGTTATGCTTACCATTAAGATCTCTCTACAATATTTTCCTCGTTCGCTTGTCATTAAATTTCATAAATAAGAATAAATAAGTTAATTTATAGCAAACACAAATCGATAAATCTAAAAGCACTTGTTCCTTTCGTCGACTGATGTTTATCTATCGATTATATTGATCGATACAGCATCGATTTATTATTCAGAGCAAATGTCTTTTGTGCCGTGGAATGTGCGGTTGCTAATTATAAGTACCCAAGAATATATCACGGCCATATCTGTGTCGAATGGCCCACACCGGCGCAGACCTCAAATTCCTAGGTATTACAATAATTATGAACCGAAACTAGATCAATGTATACAGATACTGGGTCTCGAACGTGGGAACGTTGTGTTGTCCAATACAACTGAATTATTTTCATATAGAGACGACAAACTAAGTTAAATTACTTGTGAATTTAGTTCTTAAATTCAAATATTTCTTTATTTAAGTAGGCTTGTAATAGCCTACTTAAATATAGAAATTTTTGAATTTTTTCAATCATCACATTTTTAAATTTCAGTGTAATACGTCAACGTCAGTTCAAAGCGAATCTACCACCGGCTCATAATGCAGCTCTGTTGAGAAGAGCCGGCAAGAAACTCAACAGTTGTTTTTTTTTAAATGATGTCAAAATATTTTATATTACATTATAATAGATATCCTGCATATGAGTCAATCAACTTCAATCCACACATTTTGGTCTGATATAAACTCTGTTACTGAGTGTAGAGTAAATAGGGTTGATTCAATAATACATTTTTTATTTATATTTTAAACCGTTCAAATGACAGGTCGAAGATATTTTGTGGAATTTTATTATACATACGTATACCTATGCCTATGCCTTACCGAATGTACTGTTTATAATCGATAACTAATAATGAATAAGTAATCTTTTTTTATAATTAACAGTTTATTTTTCACAGCATTACATTAACAGAGGTATCATTATTATATTTAAACAAGGAGTGACTAACAAAACCATGTGTGAGGCTGATGCCTAAATTAAGCATAGGCTGAATTTCAGGTAATAACTTTACTAACTTTAATAACTTTACCAAGTGGAAGGGGGACCTACCTCCTTCCACTTGGTAAAGTTATTAACAGTGAATTAAATCTGTTAGGAATGAGTGTTCGTGTGTATGTTTTTATGCTTGCATGCTTAATGAGAAATTATAAATTCAATTTTCATTTTTTTTACGATGTAAAGTGACGAGACGACCTAGTCGTGCGCCTGACAAAGCACCACAGAGAGCGTGTTTGGCTCTGTGCTGCGCTCGTCACCCAAGGATATAAGATGGTCTCTTTACCCTGAAATTGCACTGGCATCATTGCCCTTTAAACTGGAACACAGTAGTGCTTACACATTAAGCAGTAATGTACGAATGTAGTAAGGCTGCAGAATATCTGGCAATGCCACTGCACTCTAGCGGAGTCCTACTACGTGCAAGTTATTAATTATATTATAAATTTATAATTTACCCTTACAGTAGATACTACTTTTGTGTTTATTTTTAACGGATTTTCCTTATTTTAAAGCGATTACTCGAGGGGGGAACGCCGTCCTTAATAATTATTGCCTCTGAAACGCGATTCCGACTAAATTTGCAAAGGCAAAAAGCGCAAAAAGCGAGAACATCGTTCGACGGGGAAAGATAAAAAGGTGGCATCTGTTATATCGTGTGCCGGAATGCATCTGCTAAACACCTGTTGCCCCGAAGGTCGATTAGTCATTGGGCCGGCTGCCCACCGTTTGGGCTTGTGATACGGTTAATATTATAAATAACAATGTTTGTTTGTTTGTATATCATCCTCGCAGCAACAGTACAATTGATCAGCAATACTTTGCCATGGCTACACCACGGATAATGACATACATCATTTTTATTCAATTTTTCTGCTAAGAATATATTACTATAAAAATTACAGAACTCAATGGTAAGGCGTACCAGTTCAGCCCTGACGGTACACTTTAGACTATAATAGAACAGTGCTAATCAGGGTTTTAAATTCATTAAACAATTATAGTATTACGACATTGCTTACGCATTATTGTTTCGCTGTTGAATAAGAACAAAATAGTCCTGTCATTTATAATTTGTTTAAAAATATCTATAATATCGCTTATAACTCTTTCTTTGACTATGTTAATATTGTATTTATACAGGTCGTAAACCACAGAACTTATTTTGGATATCGCGCATACCTAATAAAATAAACGCATGACTAAGATTCTCTCGGATTTTCTCTTCTTTATTAACTTCTAACTTCTAAAATGCACCTTCAACATATACAATAAAACCTAAACTTTAAGAAAGTCACATAGATGTAGTTAAAGCAGATATAGAAAGCATTAAGTTGTAATTTTCAACAAAAAAAATATTAAGCACTATGGCAGCGTCATTTATTGCAATTGTGTACTTAGAACATAGTGTATGTATCGTCGGATGATTTTTGAAATACTTAAATATATACGTAATTTTAAACGCTATGAACATCTATCCAAGACCAAATTATGTATTGGGTAGAGATAAGAATAATAATAGATATAAAAATGTCGTTTACCGACTGGCGTCAGATAACATTAAGTTCTTACGACTTTGACAATTATTATGGAACAATGCAAAGGATCGAATAACGAGCACAAATAGAAAACCAATCGAACTTTGAGACCGTATTGTTGAAGTTTCCAAAACGTTTCGCAACTTGCCGATCCTTCATTGTGACTTGACAAAGATTTTGGACGGTTATTGTCGCAAAAATCCCAATTCTATGAAGTTGAAGTAAATCGAGGGGTGGTGGGTGTCGTAATCTTAAATTGGTCCTCTCAATCCCCCGTTTGAAATTAATCCGTATGAAAATAACCCGTGACCCCACCCTACGGGGTGCGTCCAGCCCCTTGAGCCGGAAGAATCGCTTGTATAACGCTCGAATAATTCATAATGATCCCGAATTCCATCCGACTCCAGGTCGACGTTGATTGAAAGATCCGATGATAGCGTTGACACGACTGAGTGTAACGTATTTGGGGACTACGCGATATCTTTATACATTTGTTAGGACTCTTGCATAGTCCGACTGGGGCCCACTTTTTTATTTGGGACATAGGACACTCAGAACTTATTGAGAAAAATATTAATATGTTCTATGGTCTACATTTTAGCTATATTTTACAATACTTCCTTCAACGGCCTTCTCGAATACAGTGAACGCATCGTCTGACGATGAATACTGTATCCGTTGACCTGGACCGGGGTTTTTAATTTAGGGTTTGTGGTGGTGACCCAAAAGGTTTACAGGTGTGATATCCAGGAAGTCTCTTGTCTTGATCGTGGAATGCTCGGGCGTGTTGTCGTCGTGGAGCAAAAGGCCTCGAAGTACCGTGTTTGGTCGCTTGTTGCTCGCAGCAACAAAAATCTCTAGCATGCATTTGTTAGTATACCACTCTTTGTTGATACTACTTTGGATTATGAAGAGAATTGATACTAAATATCACGTTAAGTAGAAATAACTAGCGAACAATTTTTCCTTCTCGAATGTTTCACTTTCAAAGGCGTTGGTTCGTTTTAAAACAGTCATGCTGTTGTGTGACTAGATCATATTGACAAATCCAAGATCTATTATGATATCGTATATATGGCGAGTGGAACCTGCTTCGATTTATCAACCATGTCATGGCACCATTCCACGTGCACCTGTTTCTAAGTGTCAGTGAGTTTGTGGGGTACCCAGCGCGAAACAATCCTCCTTACGTGAAGGCGGTTGTGGCGAATATCATGAACACTTCCCAATTCAATCTACAGATTGTGCTGAATTTCCTCGTGATTCTGGGAATGCGATTAACCGGTTTCGTTGTCAAATATATCAAATGTTTTACTTGCAGCACGTTTTCTTCCGTAGCACCAACGACTACAACGCCTCCTTTATCCTTTCAATTTAAACAAATACACCTGAACTAGTTATACCAAAAACTAATTGAAATCGATTGAACGATTCAGCTTGAAGTCATAAAAAATTATTGCACGAAAATGTTCCCGACGCATGTCCACTTTTTTATGATACACGATATTTTCATAATGTTGGTAAAAAAACGTAGAGGGCAATTTAAATTTGGAACAAATTTGTTTTTACTTTTTAATAACCAAATTTTTCAAAATAAATTATATCCCGCCAGCGTTCCATACATAAAAACTTTTTTCGCAAAACTTTCTGATTGGCCTACGTAATGCGGAACTGGAGCGTATGCCGTGACGGAATAAAAAGTATAGAAGGTTTAAATATCAATATTAAATAATTTTCTTTCATGAAATTTACAGTTTCTGATGTAAAACGGGTCAATTACTCCACGGAATAATTGCAAAAGGACCAAAAGGAAGTAAAAGTTTCTGAAGAGATAGTGCGCCTGATGGTATGGTAATAACACGCCTACTGATACCAACACAGAAGGCGCTTGGCAGTACGCTGCGCTAGTAACCCATAGATTTACGATGTTATGTCTCTATACACCATAATTAATCTAACAAAATTTCTCTTCGAACAGCAACACAGTAATGTTATACATTATTGTTTGAAAAACTCCTGCCATTTTAAAAATCAACCTGATGGCATCCGTGCAACATATCTGGTGTGGAGGACGTTCACAAGTTGTGGTCATCACGTAACATCAAGAGAATCGCTTTTTTTTAAAACGCCTTATCACTAAGATAAGACGAGCAAGTCTCCTAAAGGTAAGCGATGCCTAAAAGCACAGCCCCTCTTAATATTGAGATTGATTTTATATTGAGGCTTTATGCAATAAAATTATAAATATTTTATTGCATAAATCTTATTATACTGTTCAAAAGTTTCTAATAGATCGAAATGTATGAAATGAAGTTAATTGACTTGTATGTGAAACAGCTTTTATGGTGTATAATTAAATATTGTAACAGTATTTTTAAAAGAGCAACAATTGAGCTTCTTGCTCGACTCTTTTCAGCAGAACTGCATTCCAAAGCGGTGGTAGCTTTCTCACTATCTATGTTAAGATGTAAAAATGACGATACAAAAGTGCTGTGAAGGTCTGGAATAAATACATTTTGATTTCATGTGAACATGGTTTGCTTGGCTAGACGCTGTGCTTCTTAAGCTGAGATATAAGATGTTAAGTCCTTATGCCAATAGTCTGGTAACATTGCTTTATAACTGGAACATAGTACAGCTTGCAAATTACTGCTTAGCGTTAGAACAAGTGGCTATTATGTATTTTAATAAGCGGACTCTGCTAGAGCCCTGTTACATAGTGCTCGGCTGCCTCGGCTTTAAACTGAAAAAAGTTTTTTGTTAGTTATTTCGGGATGCCACTTTCAAAAGAGTTATACTCGTACGTTTAGTATTCTAGTTTTTTAAGTGGTAGGACTCTTGCAGAGTCCGACTGGGGCGGTACCACTGCATTGCCACATATTATGCCGCCTAGCAGTAGTATGTGAGCAATACTGTGCTCCGGTTTGAAGGGCAATGTTGCCAGAGAAATTACAGGGCAAACAAATAGATCATCTAATATCTCTGGGTGACGAACGCAGCACAGAGCCTAGCACGCTCTGTATGGTACTGTATTGTTAAGGGCAGGCGTGATG
>DWGO01000057.1:0-17075 GCA_018247635.1 Eurytides dolicaon deicoon
ATGTAGCTTTACATAGGCGCATAGCCTGGAAGCGACTACGTCATCACATACAGATACAGAGGGACTCGCAAAATGCGTTGCCGGCCTTTAAGGTGGGAATAGGCTCTCTTCTTGAAAAATCATTTAAATGGGTTCGGGATATCTGACCTCTGAAGATATGAGCTATATTTTTTTTGAGCAGCTATAGCCACATGCTGTTATTTATCAGTTTAGTTATGAACAATTATAACTCATGAGATACACCAAATAAAACAACTAAAGTTTTATATATAACCTCTTATTAATTTCTTTTATATTTAAACAAGACTTTTTTTACAGTTCTCTTACACAAGTAATATTACATGTCTTCATCTATTAAACAATTCTCATTACAGGCTAAGAACACTAGGACTTATCATAATATACACAATAAATTAATGTACACTTTTGCATTAAAAATCAGCTTATCTTAACGTACGCATATCATACAAACAAAAATCAAAACATTTTTTTCTTTGACATATTGGTTATTTTTTTATTCTAACATTGACACAGTAACATTAAAAAATGTTTTTCTCATCTACCGCCATTTTGGAATTTCATATTCATATATTGCACTTTTTAAAAGCAAAATGGCGACCATAGATAATTTTTTAACAACTTATATTATCTGTACGGAGCATAGTGTATAGGCAAAAGTTTGCACCTTTACTCCATCGTAGGCGCACTGCACATCTATTTCTATCAATTCAAGATAAATTTATAAATACGTGCCAAAAATAATTTATAACTACTACATCATACTCAAACAACTAAACGTTTTGTATAAATTGGAATGACTTTAACTTACACGCTAACAGCCTATAATTATGTCTTTTTTCGTTTTTTACTCATAACCTTGATATTACTATGTCAATATACTTTACAATGTTTAAATAACACAATATTAAGTCCCTACGGAATCTTTTTAAAGTCGATACGTTTAGCAAACAATAAATTATCTATGTTACACAAAGAAACTATTTACATACATACACGGAGCGACTCTATAGCCGCATTTAGAAATATCAATCAGCTAGTAACGGGCATTAAATTCGTTTATCTATCAATGTTAATCTTATTACGATAAACTTTAAAACTAAACTCTGCACAACAACGAATTTAATGACAATTACGTGCTGACGATTCAGAGACAAGTACAGTCTCTGCACGACTGATATTAATATTATCAATTGACTAACGATTTTATTTGTCGACATTCAGATTGAAGTTTGTGTATGGCGGCCGTAACTGAGTAGGTTCGGGGTTGACGGGTGAGGGGGGTGTTGGGGGGATGTAGGGGTACCGTGGGTATGGTGGGTAGGGGTACGGGTAGCCGGCGGGAAGTAATTGAGGGTTGTGGAACGGAGGTAGAAGGGCAGGCGATGGGTACCCGTAAGGCAGACCCACGGAAGAAGCAGCCGCCTGAAGAATGGAGGCAGCGAAGGCGGGATCGCTGTACACGGCCGCATAAGGCCAGGCCACGGCGATACGTTGACGCTTATCTTTCATACGCCGATTTTGGAACCATACCTGCAGACAAACAAAAAATTGATTAGTAAACTTTCTAAGCGTCTTCTAAGTGGTAGGACTCTTACAGAGACTGACTAGGGCGGTACCACTGCATTGCCAGATATTCTGCCACCTAACGGTAGTGTGTAAGCACTTGCACTAGATTCGGTTTAAAGGGAAATGATGCTGGCGAAATTACATGGCATAGAGACCAACTAATATCTCTGGGTGACGAACGCAGCACAGTGCTAAAGACGCTCTGTGTGTACTCTGTTGTTATGGGTAGGCGTGACGCTTACCTTCAGTGCACGACTTGCCCGTCTCGTCACTTTATCTCGTAGAAAAAACGTATTTCAGTAACAATAAAAATCAGGTTATGTTCTTATAGTAATAGTTCGTGAGAGCAGATGATTATCATATCTTGTACGCAACGCTAAAGTAGTATTCTGATCTTCGAAAGGGTGTGCTACTTCCGAGATTAACGCTAATTTATATACCGGATTTTTTTATACGAATCATCATTTAGTTACGCATATTAAATTCTTGCGATCATTCATTTTAAATGTATCTGCGTCATTAAAACCCGTCGTCGTGTTTCGTGTTTTCGTCGTTTCATATTAAGCAAACTATCATACAGATTAAATATTCCACATAATCATATTCCACTTATACAAAGCCGTATACAACGGCGCGTTTTCGCACACCATCGCTAATTAATTGAATAATTTAAAAAACAGCTGCCGGCAATAAAATATTCAGCGCGCGGGGAGAAACATTTAAAGCCATCTCGGAATCATTAACGCGGCATAATGGCCGTCCCGGAGTAGCACAACAAAGTACGCAAACAAAGTTTCCCTTTGGCCCCGTCTTAAAATGCCTTTTGTTCGTCGAGGTGGCGAATGACGTGTAAATTGGCGGGAATTTGCGCCGCCTTTCAGAGAATGGCGGGTTTTCATTTACGCAGCATTATTTAGGTAGGTATATATTTTTAAAAGACAAATGTTCAATAATTTCAGCCATCATTTATACTTGGACATAAAAGTGGTAGGACTCTAGGAGTCGCGGTACCACTGCATTGCCAGATATTCAGCAGTAGTGTGTAAGCACTACTGTGTCCCGGTTTGAAGGGCAATGATGCCAGTGAAATTACCGGGCAAGGAGACAGACCTATCTTTTATCTCTGGGTAACGAGCGCAGCACAATGCCAAGCACGCTCCGAGTTGTATTGTGTTGTTATGGGCAGGCGTGACGCTTACCATCCAGCGACATGCACGTCACGTTACTTTATCCCATAAAAAAATATATATAAACAAACCAAAACTTAGGGGTATCTAAGACTAATGGTGTCTAAATTGTTTGTTTTTTTTTTTTGCATTAATTTGCGTACTAATAAAAAAAACTGCAACTTTCAATTTTGTAACGAAACGAGACGCAGAGAAAGCCGCATTAGTGAAATTTCACCGTCCATCCAAGTTATCGCGGTTTTATTGGTGCAATAGACAATCATCACAATAAACAAACACACGAAAAACGGAATTCTTCACTTTACAACGCATCAAATGGTAGCCGATGGGGTTAATTTAATAGTTTTTAATTGGTATAATCGCGCTGTAAAACTGATGCCAGCCCATAGACAAGCGATGAAGTCTTTTCATATGCACGTCCACTAATGATGGCGTTTTATGGCTGCGAGGGTTTCGGTTCTTTTCGGCATTAATGTTCATTAGAGTTCTACAGCTACTGAATATTACGGCCGGTTTTTTTTTTTATTAATGCGCATCGACAAATTAGCGTGAATGTAAAATTCGAATGGAGCAATATAAACACGTGTTCTTTTTCTCTTTTTTTTTCATTTCGGAGCTTTCGTCCGTTCGTTCCTTTTTTAAATCGAAGTGATAATTGAGATTATGACCGGACAGCAGACGTTTTACGCGTGAATGGGGAATTCGAATTTGAATTAAATAGAACACGAAGTTACCGTGTAATTTAATTTATTAAGGAATCGTTTCAATTAGCTTTTGTGTACATACGTTTGGGAAACCACAATAAATAATTGTTCTTTTTTTTACGAGATAAAGTGACGAGACAAACAAGTCGTGCGCCTGATGGTGAGCGTCACGTCTGCCCATAACAACACAGTACCACACAGAGCGTGGTACTGTGGTATTTGGCTCTGTGCTGCGCTCGTCGCCAAGAGATATTAGATGGTCTATCTCTTTCCCCTGTAATTTCACTGGCATCATTGCCCTTCAAACCGGAAAACAATAGTGCTTACACACTACTGTTTGGCGGCAGAATATCTGGTAATGCAGTGGTACCGCCCCAGTCGGGAATCTACAAGAGTCCTACCACTTAGCAAGTATCAAGTGTTATTGATAATTATTAATAAATTTTTTCGAGCGACGTTTGTGACGTCGTTTTGAAACGATGAGACCAACACGTAGCTTACTGTTCTTATATTATTCACGTAGTTTTTTTGTTTCGTTTCGATTCACACATCGGTAACGTGATTTCTGCGAATTAGCGACCCGCTATAAAGTGTTCGTGATGGAAATTATTGTGTATCTAATTGAAGTATCATTTTCAAGGCGTTCACATCATTATCGGGTTTTCTAAATAACAGCGTATAGGAGTTTAAGCACATTGAACAACTCAACACTCTTATTCAAATACCTAGATGAGTTGTGTGTATTTGTTTTTTAGGAGATAAAGTGACAAGCAAGTCGTGCGCCTGATTGTAAGCGTCACGCCTGCTCATAACAACACAGTACCAGACACAAAGTGTCGGGCTCTGGCTGCGCTCGTCACCCAGAGATATAAGATGGTCTATCTCTTTGCCCAGTTTTATGATGGTATCTTTGCCCTTAAAACTGGAACACAGTAGTGCTTATACACTACTGTTTGACAGCAGAACAAGCAAGCAAGCAAGACTTGTTTATGTAAGTAAATTTTATTACTACTATTTTTAATAAAAACCTAATGTAAACCAGCAAGTGTCCATTTTACATCACTCTTCTTTGTAGCTGTTAATAAATGACACAAGTCAAGTGAATGTCTCCGCGTTACGAAAATGCCCTCGTGTGTAAGTTATAATTGGACGAAGAGGTCGATATTATTCGGGTCACCACGTGGGTGGACTGAATGGCGTGAATGAAGCAACGCAAGCACTTACAAATTAAACTAATAAATGTCAAAAATGACAGTTGAGATGACGCGAGAATACTTTTTAATTGGCGACGTTATGTCATTTAGACATTCGTACTTCAAAAAAAAATGATAATTCTTTGTTTATTTCTTTTTTCTTATCACTGAAGTAAGTACCCTTATATTTATAACATTATAATATAATAATATTAAATAGAAATACAGCAGAAATTTGCTTGAGTATACAACAAAAGGCTAAGTAGGTATATAACAGAAACATTTTATAACAATAATTAAGTGTTAAATAAAAGATTAATGGAAATCATAAAAAGCTTAGACGTGTATTTACTTCGTTGAATGATTTGATATTTTATAAAATGTCTGATAAGGTTTGCTGAATTTTTAATAGTTTGAACATTATATACCTTGATGGTGGATTCGGGCAATTGAAGCTGGGCCGCCAGCTCGCATCTTCTTGGCCTGGAGACGTAATTTTCCTTCATGAATTCCTTCTCCAAGCGCGCCAACTGTTCTCTCGTGAACGCCGTGCGGTATCTCCTATTAAACAAAGAAACCATTAATATAAGAAAAAGAAATAACAAAAAGAAAATAAAAACCATATATAACAAAAAGAAATATATATCAAAACTCCATTCAGGTTTGCATGATCAAAATAACGGTCACACTAGTTGTTTTAACAAGCAATTATTAATAAACATATATGGACTGTGTACATATGCGTCCATAGCTAGATTAGTTAAATTATTAATATAATATATCTTTAATTCTAAAGGTTTTTATTTATTTATAAAATGTGGAAACAATAAACAAGATATCCCCAAGGCGTACATTACACTAATAATAATAACAATTCCTTATAAAAACAAAGCATATGTTGTGAGATTATCGAAGGAAAACTAACCTTATGTTGGGATCGGGAGCCGTATTCGAATTCGTTATCTGTTCCGATTGCGGACTCAGCGATTCTGTGGACAAGGGAATAAATTAATTAGACGATGTATGTACATTTTAACACAGTTCTCTTAATTAAGCAGCAGTGCGTGACGTCTATGTAAAAGGCACATGATATCAAAACTAGCAACCTATTATAAATGCGAAAGTGTTTGTTGGTTTGTCCATTCATAAGGCAAATGATTAGCTACAGATAATGATATGTTTATTTTCATAGTAGCATAGTTATTGAGAAAAGTTTCAAAAATAAAGCCACGCAAGTGAAGCCGCGTGTAAAAGTAATATTATAAAAGCGTAAGTAGCTTTTGTTTTTTTTTTTCGTTTTTTATTTCATGCCACGGCAGAGCAAAAATGTGGCAATTTTAGGTCATAGACATTTTTTATCCTTAAAAAAAAGACAAATGTCATCATAACGACGGAAACTGCGGTTAAGACTTAGTCTTAATATATATTGACCATCGCGATCCAAGACGAGTTTCGAACGGGTTCTACTTGACGGAAACTGAGTATAAATAAAAACCATAGCGTAGTACTATTGGGGCAATAAAATGTTAATGAAGATTAACCGTGCGTGCCTTGAAATGTGTTTTTAAAGCGATGGGTATTTTGAATATAGCTTCAATTATTGTCTGACAATAATATTAAAGCCAATCAGCAACTGTATAGACTTTAAAATATATCTATATATATCTGATGTTATTTATGAAGTTATTTCAAAACTGAAAGCAAAACTTGACAAAGTGATCTAACATTTCAATTATTCAAAAATATAACATTTTATATAGCATTGAACTAATCTTAGTAATTGTTTGTTTTTAAACTTTAATAAGTGGCAATATTTAACCTTAGCTGCTAAATAGGGTTGGCGGCAAATCGTGTTCGAAATTCAAATTGAATTTAACCCGCCGAACTTTGTACGAACGTTTAAATTGAACGGTTATCTGGTAAGTAACTGTTCGGTTAAAGAGTTATAAGTAAGTATGCTCTTCAAGCGGCAGCCTTTTCGATTTAAGCACCAGTTTATCTTCATTACCGCTTTGTCCAGACATTAGCTACTTGTACTCGTAAATAAAGGAAGCCGCTCGCAGCTTAAAGATAACTGGAATGTAAAAAAAAACAATAACTCTTTAGAAGTTCTAATTGTTTTACCCAAATAAATAGAAAGAGTTACGGTATTTTGAAAGCGGTGTTTTTTTGATAGAAATAAGTTAAATAATTTTTCTTTTTTTGTAGACACTATATTTTGCCAAGATATTAGATACTGTTAGCTTATTATGCGTTTCAAATTTAAAAACGAGATTTTTTCAATAGAACAATATGGTGATTGCAAATATTTTAATTTACGGTAGCTATCTTTCTTCTTTCCCCAAAAAGATTTTTATATTAAAATTACGAAATCATTGTATATTTTCTTCATATGGTTTTTATGTTCCCCAATTTTCCATCCGAATCGAAAGATTAAATAATTGTTTTATCCACGGATTCCATGTTTTAAAAGTGTTTAAAAAAAACCTCCGCCACAACACGTCATCGTTTCGTGACCAACATTTGGGAAACACAAGAGGGACTAATTGCGCGCTGTGTTTCAGATTGACTTGTCGTAAAACGCTATGGGCCGACGTTGGTCCGGGAACCGTCAGTCGGCAGTAGGTGCTAATTGTGCGCGCCCAGCGTTCCAAAAGGAGTACATTAACACAAGACAAACACAAATAAGCTATTGTCTAATTAAATATTTTCCCATGCGGTGCGTTTCATGCACCTTACTTCCACCGGCCATTATAGCGTTCGATACAAAGAGAACCGAATACTCCGCGCCGTCTCGATTTAAAAAGGGCCGCGTCAAGCGCGAGTCGGATGTTTTCACTCCCAGCATTTTTAAATGTTGCGGAAAAAAACAGCATTTAAATATCGAACGTGTAGAAATTTCGAATAACATTTTTATTGGCTGTACACCGTACACCATAGTCTATAATGGCCAGTACAGAATATTATTAAAAAAAACAGCTGTCAAAATATTTTTAACTACTAATTCTGATAGATTATAAATAAAAGTAAAACAAAAAACGATTTTTATTTATATAAAAGCACGGAATAAATTTGTTAGAGTTACCTAATATAGTATAAAACGTTATTTTTTTTCTATATTTACGGAACCTAAAAGCGGCGGCGTAAAACACCGACTTTACAAATCTGATTAGTCGCTGAAGTGGTTTTAAATTTAAAAAGGGCCGCGAACGCGGCCGATGTTGACACAGCCCATTAAATGCAATATCGAACGCTTTCAACTCGCTATTGTCTATGACTTTAATGGCGGCATGATTAAGACGTTGTTAGTCGATTTTTTTTTCTGTTTCCGGCTACCTACATTTTTTAACTAAATAAAGCGACGATATGACGTCGTGCGCGTGATGATAAGCGTCACGCCTGCCACACATAGCTTGCTTGGCTCTGTGCTGCGCTCATCACCCAGAGATATAAGATGGTCTATCTCTTTGACGCTGGCATCATTGCCCTTCAAAACGGAAGATAGTAGTGTTTACACAGTACTGCTTGAAAACGGCAGAATATCTGGCAATGTAGTAGTACCGCCCCAGTTGGACTCTGCAAGAGTCCTACTACTTTTAAAAACAATGTTAACATAACTACATTAGGTGTTTTATTATTAAACGTAACCTATAGAACAGAACAAGACATATTGATTATTTATCGATATAAATGATCGCTTATTGTGAAAGTGTAATGATATTTTCGGAAGAAAAGAAAAAATGTTAATGCAACTCTCATATACCACTCAATTGCATTGGTAAGTCTATTACAAGATGCATGAAGTACTTAGTGAATGTATTTTTTGTTCGTTCGCGACCGACGCGGCGTCTCGACCACTTGAGAAGTTCCCATACTGGGTGGCGACAGAACACTCAGAAACCAATTTGCAACAGTCTAGCCCGGCTTCCTTCCATTCACCCAGGGGCTTGTTAACATACTTTTTCTAAATCGCGTACACTACGGTCCCCAGCTGCGCGGGCGTGTGTCCGATTGAAAAAAAAAATAAGGAAACGGAATAGACAAGTAACAGATTAAAAGGGCTTCCGTCTGAAAGGCTTTCGACGTTTAAAATTCGTCCTACCGAATTACTCGAGGGCTGCCATTAACAAAAACAAGTCAAGTATCGAAATATCTACAATGATCTGAGATACAGAAAAAATTCTTACACGATGACAATTTTTCTACATTCTTCAAATGATTGAGGTACGTTTATTTATCAAATATTTATCACAATTGTTCATGCTAAAGACTTATTGAGCTTCAGAAATATACATTTAAATCGTTAATTCGCATTTTTTTTTAATTTTAAATACTAATCCCAAAAATACATATGCGTTGTAATGTGTCACTACACTGTAATTCGAAGTCATGTCGATATTATAGTGTCGTTATTTAAATGCTCAATAAGAGTGCGCCGTACGAAGCACTTAGAGGTTCGTGTCGTTCAATTCATTTCGAAACGGCCGCGGCCGTCGGGCCTTTGTTTCAAAACCTACGCTAATTCGAAAGGCAAACGTTCGGATACAGTCATAAAGCAAAAGGAGTAAGGCTGCAGACACAAGGGACGGAAAAAGCTTACCGTGTTATTGGAGGGAAACGCAAGAAAAATGTACTAAGATTCCGTTCTAATTTCAAAAAATAGTTTTTTTTATGCTAGATGAGAAACAAAAACACTTTAAAATGTATGTCTACAATATCTTACTTATATTTTTCATTTATGTTTTAATTTTGAAACGTTTTGACGTTGCATTAACGTCATTTTGATTTAAATTAAAAACGACGCGATATAATAGCCATAATAATAAGTAACCTAGCTTCAACACAAGAAGCTATTTTTGGTGACTTTTTGGAAAAGCTTTAACTAAAAGAATTCTAACAAATATTGGTTAACAGACGTTCTTAACACAGACACAATAAAAATGTCTTTATAAAATTATTTCTCATATAACAAACAAAAAGAGGCATTTATATAGTAGTATAGTAATAGTCTACATTCAGATTGACGTCCGGTACTCTGTGCCCTTATAACGAAATGCACCTAGAAACGTTCGGAAATCGACAGATGACTACACATTATTGAAACGTTATGAAACAAAGACGTGTTTCGCTATTTAGCACGTGTTTCCGAACGCCTTGCTAGAATCACTCACTAATGAGTGATACCGGGCTCTCTAGTTCGTACTAAGAACTTTGCACTCCCGATAATTGGTAGTGAACGGAATCGATTTTCGGTGAAAACGACGAGAAACCAATGCCAGATTTCCCGCGTTACAAGATAGACGCCATTGTTTCGTAACTAGTCTAACTAAATTTATTTAAATAATTGATTAATTTAATTTCTTATCGATAACATTATCGATATTGACATTCCTCTGACTTAAATAAAATATCAGTCCGCATTTAATGAACCTGTTTAAAAAATTAGGTTATTCACAAGCCAATCAACATCCGATCATTATTAATTAACAATTCGCGCCCACTAATATAAACATTACTAAATATTTGCATGCTCTTTCTAAATGACGTATCCAAAATATCTATTCTAATTAACAATTAGTTCTTAAAACTTAACTGAACGTAAGAGCACTTAAATAAAATAAGATTGGTGTGGAACATGACGTTAGAGAAAACCTTCACCCGAAGTCTTAACTTTATAAAATGAAAGTATTTCCGGATTTCTATCGCGTTGAATCGTCGAGAATTGAAATTTAATATTATAATCTAATAATATAAGATTTGTAAGGAGTGATATTTACAGCAATGATATCAGTCGTACACACGTGCACCAAAACTATGCCATGCCACACACCGTACACAAACGTAGATCGCACCCAGAGAGCTTAACGGCTAATTAATGCTGACTGCGCTTAATTTGCAACAGACCGAATTGCCCCCGTAATAGCTCCAAAGCGATCGGTGTCGATTCAATAGAATTATCGAGAATGCCCCAACCGCGCAGGGTCGGCACGCGCTGATAATTACACCCAACCCCACGCGTTCGACGTCCATTGATCGCGATACATTCACTATGATATCTATTATAATGCAGTTATTTTTATTGCCAAACATCGACGATACATCGAAGGATCAAACCCGAAGATATGAACGCCGACACGCGTCCAACACAATGCGTTGTTTATTACATATAAGCAATCTAAAATATCATTAATAAGGTTTTTTATGGGGTCGGAAGCAGACGAGCAGGCGATCAACCTGGTGATAAGTGACCACCGTCGCCCATGGACATCGCAGCATAAGAGACCTGTTGACGATGAGGGCCTTTAAGAAGGAAATAGGCTCTCTTCTTGAAGGTCCCTAAGTCGTATCGGTCCAGAAATACCACTGCCGACAACCGATTCCACAAGTTGGTGCGTGGAAAGAAATGACGTGAAAAGCGCACGGTAGTAGACTTTCAGCCATCCAGTTATTTGTCAATAATATAAAATATCGAATAGTTTAATCATTTTGCCAGTTGTATTGTTAGTTTCCGTGCTTTGGATGAATCGGTGCAACGATTTTTAAAAGAATTAGGCATTTGGTGTACGGCTACCACACTAACCAGCAATTTAAGAAATGATGACTTTATTAAAATAAATCAAAATCTTGTTGTTTTACTTTCATTATTTTAAAATTGGAAATACTAAGTATCTTCTTTGTTATTGCACAGTGCTTTACTGACATGCGAATTTCACCAATTTTCATCTGTAGAAACAAGCTAAGGCATAGACTACTGTTAAATAATCAGTTCGTAAACAAAATGCTAGTGAACCGGTTACTAGTGCGACAACATTAGCCCTCGGTGGAATTGAAACAATGTAAATAAACCGGTTGGAAACATTCGAACAATTATCCGATACGATGCCAATTACACGGTGTCATCCCTAGGCGCGCTCCCCCTAAACCAATTTTCATAATAAAATCCGTATCCACTACACAGTCAGTCGGGCGACGATATAATGAAGATAAATATCACGGCGGGGAGTAGCGATGCAATAAAAACAAAATCAGTTTAAGCCCAATTGACGGGACACACTGCCTATTACGTCCTCGACCCCTCGATTGTGATCAACGATTAAAAATGGCCGAGCTGTCAGATTTCGGCGCGAAATCCGCCCGCGCTTTCGCCACATTCCTCCTTTGATTCGTTCGGAAACGGTTTAAATTTACGCACAATTGATCGTTGCGGTTGTATCGATGTAATTTAGTTAAATACAACAGCTGTCTGTTAACATTACTGGTGTGGTGTGTGGTAATAGCTAACATTGACAACTTTATAGCTAATGTTCTATAGCAATTAGCAGTAACTACAGAAACGGCTAGTCTTTCTCAGTTTGATTAAAAATATACCTGACCTTATAAGATAAACTAGAAAGAGAAAGTAAATATGTGTGTTTTTTTTTTGTTAATTTAAAGACAAATAAAAAACCTTACACGTTCACCTATAACATTCGTCGGCGCTTCAATAATTTTATAGATACATGTATGAGACTAAAGATATATCGATATATAACAGCCACAACATATTAGTTTCTCTAATTTTATATGGTTTTTACTGAAAAAAGTGTATAACTATTATTTTCATAATGACTTTCGTTTTCGAAAAAGGTAATACTTGAACTGATGTGAACAATAACGATATTTTGTAATGATCGTCATTTATGGCATCCCTCTGCTATTCGAGTGAAATTCCTCAAAATTCGCTTCACAGACAGAATACATTTTATTGTGGCCGTAAACAGATTCACCTAACGGGACAGTATGGACGCATTAGGCGGCAATAAAATCGAACCCGGGACCCGGCGGGGCCAAACCAAGCTGGAGATTTTAGCAACAACACGCCGGCATCTCAAAGCGGTTGTAAAAATCTCATAATTGCTTTACTGTCGTGACAAACGAGTCGTTGACGCTCAACTAAACTAACCACACATCTTATCTTCATTGCAATAAAGCCTAAAATCGTTCGCTCTTTAATATACTAACGGCATTATTAATATAAACATTACCTGAGGCCCACTGACTGTTTACAATTCATTTTATAAGGCTGTATACAGTTGTATGGCGGTGCCTTTGACGCCGAACTAAAATATTAAAAGTCGCTAAATAGTTCTTTCGTTTGTAAAAGATGTTCTTTTTTGCTTAAAATCATAAAAGCTTATAGTTAATCCCGTTATTACTGATGTTTTAAACGTTATTCTTTTTCTTCATTGACCGACTGCTGAAGAACAATTAGAAGTATTACATCGGAATAAGTAATAACATTATAGTGAAGATCATGACAATTAAATCTCATACTCGCATTTTTAGTAACTAACGATGTGCGTTCTTTGATTAAATTTTTCATTCTAGATAAATGTCAAATTAGTTACCGATTGATAAGAAATAAATTTAAACATAATAATCGTAGTACATTATTTTAATACAATATCAACCGAACATGTAACCAATATCGATGGCAGATATTTATATCATCAGGAAATCAGTAATCACCGATGTGAATTCACTTAGCTTCTTACTTTTTTCTCTTGCATTTTCTTATAGCAGAATAAGTGAAGCATTTGAACATAAGCTAACTTAACTAATATCATTAATTCCAATACGTAGGTATTTTTGCAAGATTAAAACGAAAATATTCTATTATAATTATAAAATAAAAAACAAATCGAAATTTTATTTTGAGATGTGATTATGATTGTGACTGTGACTACGAAATTAAAAATTCAGTAAACTTTTTTTAGCACAAGCATATAAAGTTACTAGTCACAGTAGTATTAAGTAAATAAGTATTTGATGATACATAATGTACAGTAGAGCAGAAATTAATGTGGTTATTATATATGATTGGAACATGACATCATCATAATGACTCATTAAGATATGAACGTTTTATAATAATTTAATGTCAATAAAAAATAATTGAGTAAAGTTAGTAAGTTAAATGAATAATAATAAACTAACCTTTGCTTTTCGGCGATGACGGCGGTGTATTTTGCAAATTAATATCACTATAAATATGTGTCTTAGACATCAAATCGACCGACAGCGGCTCGTTCATCGATTTACGGCTCATCGTATAATTCTCGAACGTCTCCATTATTAGATTCGAAAATCAAAATTAATATCGGCGAAAAAACATAAAAATGCAAATACTTGCGAATGATTAAAAAAAATTGTAAATATTAGTGGCCGGTTAGAACGAAAAAGAAAAAAAATCTCACTGGCCAGTAACAACGGGCGCGCGGGCATAGAGAACTGTCACTGTCAATTATAGTTTGTTGGTACGAGTTACGCGCCGCCTCACTAAAAATCCATAATGCGGCGACCAATAACCTTACCTCTTTCCCCTCCACCGGTAGAGGCGTGGCATGGATTATTCCGTCTCACTCGCTCACGAGCTTACTTGTTACGAGCTTACGATGCTGAAAACGATCTTCTAAAGACGGCGACATACTGGGAACCAGCATTAAATGCACTAAGCTCTCTAACAATAAAGACGCAATCTTTCATTAAGCAACAATATTGCAGTACGTAACTTACTCTATATGATAAAATATTACTTACAATAAATTTGACTGAGGAATTTAAATTTCATACTTTATGAATTAAATAAAATTGTATATTTAGCCATACTGTTCCCATAATAATAGTTCAAACTACACGATAAATATGAACGCCTTAACCAATAAAAGATATATAGTTCTTAGACAATAAAACTGGATTTGATTTTAAAATGTTTTTACTGATAAACGATTCGAGATTTGATCATTTATTATTCCGTACGTCATTTTTATTAGATGATTTATTTTTATTCCATTGAGAAGTGTACCGTTTCTAAAATAAAATAAATCAAAAACAAAAGATAACTTCCTCTTGGTGTGTCACAGGAGCGATTCAATCACGCAACTCATTCCGTTTTAATACAACCTCCACGTCCCCCACACCCCTTGGCAGCATTCAGCACTGAGCATCATAGAGCCTTATCGCTCGGTCCGATATTAATACTCCATAACTGGACACCTACAAAGCGCTGATGGATACGCTCTGAGCTTTCTTTGTGGCCTCTTACCAATTCATACACCCATTATCCGAAGTGGTTATGCTGTATGCAAAACCAGATGTGCCAACGAGTATTTTCTTAAATATTGTTATGTTATTTTATGTGAAAACTTTCCGTAAAACAACAAAGTCTACTAAAGTCGCATTATATTTCGTCGCTATAATTTTAACTTTTTAATAACTTTTTGATTTAATATTCATATTCATAACTCGGACGTCGTAAATATTTAATAAACGACTTAAACACATGTCCGTATAACAAAAATTTTAAACTTATTCAATATTCTATCATAAACGAATCTAGATTTAGAATGATCTACAGTTAATCTATGTTCAACACGACCGCAATAAAGGCAAAATGTGGAAGCAGTAAAACCGAACATTAATAGAGACGGGCAAAAATCTTAGAAAAAGGGGCAATAAAAGAGAAAACTGACGAGACCGATGTTCATCGTCTGGCCACAAACAATGCATCACTCTATAATTGAGCAAAGACAATATTTGTGTTCGGACGACAATATATATATAAACAATGAAAAAAGAAAGCATTGTCTATCGCGCCTCGTATTATGTCAAACGGTATTGTTTTGGCGGCAAAACTAATAAACGTCACGCTGCGACTAATTGGCGTAAAGGAACGACTGGACACCATTCTTCATATTGAAGTGCACAATGTTTGTGTGGAAATAAAACTGCTACCGTTTTCGTACGATCATTTGTCAAAATTAAAGCGTTAAGTCGGATTTCGTTTCCTTTCTTTCCAACCCGAATTTGCTTCCGTGAATAATTTCGTATGACTATTGATATTTTAAGTGTATTTTGATGAAGGATTCAAAATGAATTTAATGTTGCGTTATTAAGTTACACAACTTAGCTTAATACACTACTTTCTAGAGAGGTATCTAAATATTAATACAGCCTTGGAATTTTATTTGGGGTAAAGAATTGTGCAGTGTTAGTGAAATTCTGAATGTCATTTAAATTGATTTATTTAACTACGTAGATAGAGCATGACCTTAAATTTTTTATTACTTATTATATATTTGTACGCCAGAAATGGCGAAACATGTTTCACAGGTATCTCTTTTTTAACACCTGTATTTTAACCATGTGTCTTACAAATAAATTGATTTGAGTTTAATTTGATTTAGATTATGTTAATTGTATTTTAATAATTATTTTGTAAGAAGCTCCAATTATAAAATAGTTAAGTTGAAGAAATTAGTTACCAAGTCTTTAGCATAGTTCACTATTTAAAAAAATGTAAACTACAATGAGACCTCACATTTTTTTAACATACAACATTAATGTAGAATACTTTTTCTTTAAAAACGATCTGCCAATAAGGAATAAGGTGTTTATAATAATAAATCATAACATTACTATTGTACAATATAACACGATTTTTAGGGTATGCGTTTTTTAATGTTGCTTTAACTCTTTCTAAGTACACAATGAAACTGCATATTGTTAATAATCAAGGTTCCTTCAAGTAAGTATCAAAGAACGTGATAGATATTAAGTATATTGTCACATAGCAGTCAATTAAAAGCATGATTTTAAAATTTTAGTAATAACATATCAGAGATAATAAACAGTCATCGTTGTTAACCGGTAATAACTGTGTTTTTTTGTACCAACAGCGATTGTCTATTGACATTTTAAATTACAATTATCTCCTAAGGATTGATGACTAATAATTAGATAATTGGTAGATACAAAGCCCATCTAAACATAAGTTGTAGCTTATATAAAAACATTAAAGTATTGTATGCACAGATTACCACAATAATATGTTAAAAAATAAAGTTTTTATTTCAATTGATATATTAAGAACGATCTACTGTTAAGCTACTAAGCCTTTTATTTATGTTTGTATCGTTTTCTTAAGCTACGCTATATAAAATGAATACTCAAAAAAAATCAAATGCTTTCGTAGCACCTATATCATGTGTGAATCAAAACGGTAGTCATTATTTACTTATATTTAAATTGTAGGGTATTAAAAAGAGTAATCATAGTAAGAAATAGTGTGATATATTAAAACAGGGTGTTATAGCAGACTTTTTTAACATATAACTGTACATATGTTTCATTTCAATCACTTTAGCTTTGGAATATGTATGTACCGAAATCCGTAGGACAACATCTGCCTTGTTAACTAGTATCAGATATAGGTATGTATTACTTTGTTGAAAAGTTTATTCTGAGCCATAATTAGTTTAGATTCTTTTAACGAATTCTGTATCTGTATATATAATGACGTTGTCGCTTTCAGGCTATGCGCCTATGTAAAGCTACATCGGATCGCCGAACCCGTGGAAATGCTA
>DWGO01000058.1:0-17074 GCA_018247635.1 Eurytides dolicaon deicoon
CTGTGTGGTACTGTGTTGTTATGGGCAGGCGTGACGCTTACCATCAGGCGTACGACCTGCTCGTCTCGTCACTTTGTCTGTAGAAAACACAACAGGCTTCGACGCACACATGAATAGAATAAGTGCCCCCGGACTAAATCACATTTAAAGTCTAGCTTATATGGTTATATTAACATACAAACAAGTATGTGAGATGTAAACAGTTTTTCTCAAAGCCACGAGTCGGAAAAGCTTCACCGGAATATACATATATTCCGGTGTAGCTTTTTAGACGATTTGAACTGTAAATACATATTTACAGTTCAAATTTTTTTAGTAGCGTTGCTCAACAAGACGGTCCACTTCACACCTGCCGTCTATTTACAAAGCTTTAACACACTTTATTGTGTGAAACGTATTTAATATAGCCGCTTCCTGTTGGCACCGATCCAACGGGGAACCCCTCTGCCAGACGAATTTGATAATTAAGGATTTGTTTGTGTGTAGTAAATCGCGTAGTAGTAGTTCTCATTTACGCGCTTTTATTTATATAGAATTGTTTTTTTTTTATTGAATACACGATGCATTATAGCTATTGTATACTGTATTATATTATATTGAGACTTTACTTGTGATTGCCAATAGTATCCAAGTTTACTGAAATTATGTAACTATAATGTTGTTGATTTAATCAAAAAATATTACCTTTCCTTTCTAATCTTAACATCAGGATTTGTGTTTGTGGGTTTTCTTCTTTTATGCTACACAGTAACAACGGGTAGGTGTTATTTTTGACTTCGTTTATAGCTTGGAGATAGTGTCTTTTCCCGGGAAAAAGTACCTGAAATAAAATTTCAAACAGTGAATCACTGGTAAAACTCGTCGTTTAGACACCTTTTTAGTCGACGATACTGTTGAAATGTCCCGGATAAAAAACTGCTCTTACCAAACAGTAGGTACACCGCAAGGCATCCGCAAGAATGGAATCTTTACTCTGTAACGGTTTATGTAATTTGAGTCAACTTGCCGAGCGTCGGTGGCAACGCCTTTCTTATTCGAAAGTAAGAGTCTTCATTTTCTCTGCAGGAGGCACCGATTCGCCGCACCCTACATATTTGTCTATTTATTTGTATTACATTGTAATTCTTTCCTATCAGATATGCTACGCTGCTTCTTTATGGTAAACTTTGCAAGCGTGCTAAAAACTGAGGCACAAGGATAACAATGTATTATTTTAACCATCAATGCGTTACTAAATAAAATGTCAGTTCGGTGCAGTCGGTCCGTCAGTCGCAATTGACTTCATTGTATTATGAAACTGTAAGGGACTTCAAAGTCGGTCATCGACACTAGAATAGGTCAGGGTTTCAATTTTATCTCATCAGCTGTTACTCGCCCCGCAAAACAGTAGTACACTGCCACTTTCTATTTGCACTGATAAGCCTCGCGTTCTGAGGCACAGTGTTTGCTTTGTTAGTTAATCGTTCAGCATCCTATTCATCTAGGGTTGCCACGCGACGGTTGCGTAACGTGGTAGGGCTATCACACATGGATCACGTAATATAACTTACACACGAAAGATGTCCCCAGAGCTATGACACGTAGATCGAGTAACAAAGCTTGTTTAAATATGTGTGCGTTGTATACTCAAGGTTATTGAAAATATAAACGACCCGTACAAAAGCTGCCAAGAACAGACGGTGTTTTCGTAGATACAGAACTCTACCGGCGCGCTAATTGTTCTTAGGTCCTTCGCCAGCCGGGAGGGAGAGATGCCTTTAGATAATAAATAACGGAGTGCAACCATTGCGGCCGCCACCCGTTCCGGGGGCAGAGGGGACACGGGCGGGGGACGGGAACATTTTAATGCCCCCGACGCCCGGACTCTATATTAAACATTCGACCTTGACAGTGGCCCACATTGGCGACGGGGACACGCACACACGCGCCGCTCCCGTCACGAAAAGAAAAGTTCATTCAGCGTTTGTCACTTGTCAGGCGCTATAAATAATAAAGACACGTGGCTCGGGACGCCACCGCTAGGCGAATGCGGTGCGATGCGGTGGGCGTTTGAACCCCCTTATCTCGGCGCTCTAGTGTGCGATCGGTAAGGCCGGTCGAGGTCGTTATCTTACGATTGGGTGATATGAATATCGTTTCTCTATTATCACTTTTGATTTTTTGTCGTCGCCAACAGCCTGTTCTTGTTCGGCTAAGTTATCAACACACAAACACAATCACACACTATGCACGCACGCACACTGATTTTCAAATAAATAGATTTATAGCGCTTTGCCAACCGTTGACAAAACCTCCAGCTAGTGAAAAAAGAAACAATTTTGGTTTTTTTACGAAGAGGAGATGAAGTGACGACGAGACGGGCATGTTGTGCACCTGATGGTAAGTGTCACGCCTGCCATAACAACAGTACCACACAGAGCGTGTTTGGCTCTGTGCTGTGCTCGTCACCCAGAGATATGAGTTGGTCTATCTCTTTGCCCTGTAATTGCACTGGCATCATTGCTCGCTTCAAACCGAAACACAGTAGTGCTTTCACATTACTGCTTGGCGGCAGAATATCTGGCAATGCAGTGGTAACTTCCCAGTCGGACTCTGCAAGAGTCCTACCACTTGTAAAAATGTTTTGCCATAATAAAGTCTAACGCTTGATAGTAAGCTTGCCCGGTGCATAGCAGTATCTTGAACTGTGATAGGTCAAAACTAGCAAACGTGCACAAACAAGCTCTAAGTTGTTTGTGGCATGTATGCGCCTAATAATTGCGCTTGAAACATTGCCCTTAACGGCAAAATAGCTGTAGCCTTAATATAAATAACTTTAGTTGCCTTTGGCTTTTAAGAAGACCTTACGGTTATGTTCTCGGTCTAGCTATTTAGGTATCGATGTGGCAGGAGCTTTTTTTTAACAAAAAATATGTCATATTTTTGTACGAGTCAAAGTGACGAGAGTGAGAGAGAGAATGTAAAGTGACGAGATGAGCAAATCGTGCGCCTGATGCGTCACGTCACGCCTTCCCATATCACACAGAACCTCCTTGGCTCTATACTGTGCTCGTCACTCGGAGATATAAGATGGTCTATCTCTATGCCCTCTAATTACGTTGGCATCTGTTGTGTTTGCCCTTCAAACCGAAACACAAAAGTGCTTACTGCTACACTACTGCTTAGCGGCAAAATATATTGCAATGTAACGGTATCGCCCCACAGTATATTATGACTCTTGTAGGGTCCTTAGCAAAAACCTAATAGAAATTACACGAAGTTTTGGCGGAGGTCTGGAACGATGAGTGTGATACTCGAGTTGCGCCTTTCCGCTTATTTACAATTTGGATATCTTTCAAGGCAAGATTGAACTATAGACTTTAAAATACACGCGTATTTAACAATAGAACAACGACAACGAGTGCTTAAACCGTTTATATTCTGAACATTGTCTTCCTTCTTTTTTTTTTTTCAAAAGAAACTAGTTCTCCCATCCAAAAGCTTTTAGCGGTGAATAAAACTCATTTGTTAACGAAAGCCTACTTAATTATTTAACAACATTGCCTTCATAAGCAGCTTTGTTGTGTCAATTTACTTGTGGGAAAACGGAGCATGAAGTCCCATCAGTAGAGCGCGCTTGTTGCTTGTGTTATTGCTCTGTCAAAATATGTAAGGCAGCATTACCTTTTTAAAGATTGAAAGATGATTTTACTGTGGTAGACGAGAAGTTCATTTTCGCATGTACTTATTACCATTTCGTCTGGTGGGTTTGGTAACATGTGCACTTGTAGATTGGAAAAAACAAATAGAATCGAGTGTGATAGATCGAATTCACGAACCAGGGAAATCAACGTAGCAACTATTAATGTAGTGTATTTACTCCTTTTGGTTACGTGTAACGTCCATTCATTTCAGCGACTGTTCAGTCGACGAAGGTACACGTGATGCGACGAGATGTACGACACGATGATTCGACAACTGCGCGCGATAAGACGCGGGGGTGTTAAGACGTTTCGTGGATCAGTAGAAGTCGCTAGTAGAAAAGTCCAAAATGTATGAAACTGACATAAGTTCTCGAAATGTCACGTCAACTCGGACTTTCCTACTGGCGATATCGCTAATGGAATTGTATTTTGGCTGCAGGGCCAGGTATGCGAGAACAGTGAATGCGTTTGCCATCATTACGTTTCTCGCTCGGGCGTTCGGTCGTTTGTGCGTGTGGCGATTGTTGTGAGCGATGTGGGTCAGTGGCGAGATCGGAGGCAGGGTCGCAACGCGGCCCCCGGTTGCGTAATCGGAGTATTGTCTCGAGGCGCAAGGACGCCACGCCGATCAGAAAGACCCGTGCGCTTGTGTTTTAGACGTACGTGCTGTACCACATACATACATATTTCTAAGTGGTAGGACTCTTGCAGAGTCCGACTGGAGTAGTACTACTGCCGTGTCAGATATTTTGCCGCCACGCAGTAGTGTCTAAGCACAATGTTTCGGTTTGAAGAGCAATGATGCCAGCGAAATTACAGGGCAAAGAGATATACCATCTTGTATCCCTGGGTGACAAGCGCAGCACAAAACCGAGCACGCTCTATGTGGTACTGTTGTTTTAAGCAGGCGTAACGCTTACCATCAGACGCCCGACTTGCTCGTCTCGTCACTTTATCGACTAAAAAAAACATGTGCATATTGCTGTTAATCGATGGAAACGTATGATACGAACAGGAACTCTTCCCTTATGTGCAGTCTGTAAGCATAGTATCGTATAATGTTCACGATTATCAAGAAATATATTATTATTAATATCATTTATATTCTTTTTCCCATTTAACTTGATCACCATTTATGATTACTGCTGCCTAGGGATATTTGCTACTCGGAGGTGGAGATACGCTTTATTTTTGAAGGTCACTTAGTAGTACCGGTCACACTGTCTTGTTTTTAAAATTGTGTACACCTGCATCATTAGATCTCTAATACCCTCTGTACGGTAGTGAACTTTGCTAAGCAATTAAACAGTTATATAGGTGTTACAATTACCTTTTTTGTTTGCACTATATTTTTTCCGACCTGGTGTATTTGGTTATATTACACCCGTTTCCGAGTTCTGCAGTTACATAGTCATTCTTGACAATATTGTGAGATTTTTTTTATATACATTGTGCACTCGGTTACTCATGAGTCTTCTAAGTTTTATTTACTCTAATATTGTAATGACTATTGCGTCATTATAGAGTACGAGCGTAATAACGGCCCGATAGTTTAATCGAAGCGAAATATTGCGCGTAATAAAGGCCCCGACGCCGCAGCCTTCCAATCTTGCAGGTGTTCGGTGTCACTACGAAACTGGTCGGGCATCCGGTCCGAGCGGCCCGAGCGTCCGACAGATGGCGTTACGGGGCCGCATCGACGCTTAGAAATGCTGCCACATCCATTCCACGTATACCGACTCTACCGTAATTTAAAAATTCCTAATGCAAATCAACTAAATGTCTAATGAAATATAACAACAAAGAGTTTCGACGGTAGTACTGGTTGTCGATCGACGGTTATTAGGCGCAAATTTTGACAATTCTTAATTGATAATCCTCAAAAGTGAGAGGCGGGAGACGCATTGTTTAATTGCAGCGCGATCTCGTGCTCTTATATAACTAATGGCTGCATAATCGCACCGATGGAATCCGATCGTAAACACGCTCGCTAACCTACTAAAACATATTTCTTTTTATTTTGCGCTGTGCCGTGACTTCTCTCGCAGCCATCGACGTTCGCCTGCCGCCCGGCCACTTACAGAACTGGTTTCTTCTATATCGAAAATTAACTATAATCTGAGTCGCCGTTTTATCCTTTTGCATATTTTTCCTCGGGATCCTGCACGCGTCAGCGTCGAATGAGTTTTAATTTGGAATATACGCCACGTTTTATATATTTTTACGTCATATTTTGCTGTTCACCTTCTGTACTATGGGATATAAAATCTTGTATTTATGCTATTTACGAAGATTGGCAACATAACACTATATTAAGAAGTCTTTTCGTGACTGCGAATTTTCGGATGGGGTATCGAAAAAATGATATTTATGAGGAGGCTTCTTATCGAGGTAAAATGTTAGCCGCGATAGGATCACAATTCGGTTGCACTCCCATAGACCGTTGGGCGTCTTTTGTTCGTGGTCCGGAGGCGCCGCACTGGCGCCAAACTCCATAAGGACTTGTCTTGTTTTGATTTTTTGCCTCACCTCTATTCCGAGTTGCCGTTTTTTTTTTATTCTACAAGGTGCAGTATTGTTTCCAACTCTATAGACGTAATAACGAATTCTTTAACGTCATGTATTCCATATTGACCTTTATTGTGTATGATATTATGTAGTAATCAGAATGATGTTACTATAAGTGTACTACCATTTTATGCAATTACATAATATACGGAATATATTAACGTAATTAACATTAACCCACCTAATGCGCATATACAATTGACCCGCATTCCTAACAGAGCTCCGTGTTTCACACCGCAACAGTAATGAGATGAATATCACAATAGCAATATACATGACATTTGCACACGATTCGATCAATAATGTCTAATTAATTGACTACGCGCCGGTCAGCGTTAGCACCTTCTCAATTATGTAGGACACGAATGCGTGTGGTTTACCCACAATTGCGTAAAGCTCACGCCTCCCTCATCCATATTGTATTCAAAATTAAGCCCGTATAAATAAATGAGGTATTGTTTCGCATCTTTTTTTCCCCCGTTATTGTGCAATTTTAAGTGTAACGATAACAAAGTATAGGCTATTATTGAGAAATATCGGTACGCTCCTTACGCTATAATGGTAACGATAGCGCTCCGTCGGATAGGAAACGCGGGGTCATATAATGGCAGCGTGGTGCGGTGCGTGTGCACGGGGCCCCCCCGCTCTTTGGGCGCGGGTCGCAATATGAGCGCGATGAAATCGCTCGCTCGCTCGCTCGCCTGTACGTGCGACCAAACGCCCGCCCGCCCGCTCCTCGCCTCGCCTGCGCCAGTCGCCGTGCGCCAACTGAAACGCGCGCACTGCTGCTGCCGCAATCGAACCAGGCCGCTGCACGATCGCTTGCAGCGACTGGAATCGCTCGCACCCACTGAAACTCCGCTCTCCACTACCGTCTTTGTGTGTTTGTGCGGGCGCGTGAGTGTGAGACAAGTGCGTGGCATCATCTACGCGCCGTTTCCCTCCCTAATCCTTTGCCAGAAAACTTTCAAGACGGCCCTCGTAATAAGGCTGCCCGAGAACGCAGTAAGTATCTGCCCGCGCGACCGAATGTGAAATGGGACGAATCTTATCTGCACGTTGCAGAGCGGTGGTTAGTGTGTTTGGGTGTATGTGCGTGCGTGTATGTGTGTGTGACCGCGACGCCGTCTTCGGCCCTGCCGAGTGATATCCGACCGTCACAACGCGCCTGTGCGCTTGTGTGTGCGTTGGCTCGATACTTGCTGATTCTATTTTGCTGCGGTGTGACTAGATGTTTGTTTTTATTATCATATGACCGGAGTCTTCTGAAAATACACTCGCCTTACTGCGCTCGCCTCAATTGAAACAATTAGTTTCACAGTTTGTACCTTAGCATATTTGATGTTGAATTGGTTGTAAAAATCGAAAGGCAATAAGAGGAAACATTCAAAACTTTTGACATTGTTAAGCAGTGAAGCCCTACCATTCTAATGGTAGAATTTACTTAATTTATTTGTAAGACTTTTTTCAAATGTCATAGACATCTTAAATATTTCAAAGTCTTTACTTTAAATTACTTATATACTATGGACATTTTTCTATTAAAATGGCTATATCAAATAAGAAAAAAACGTTCGTGTTCTTGTAGTAAACTTGAATAATTGAAGCAAATAGCCTTTGATTCAATATCAATTGCCGTTTTAGATATTTTTCTCAGTTTTATGGTCGTCGTAAAACCGTCCTAGCAAGATGTATCGGACAATTCCAGTAGCGGCTCTTTTTAAGATTCCTCTCTTTTGCAGAATCCGACTGGGGTGGTACTACTGAATTGCTAATTGGTCTATCGCCTAGCAGTATTGTGTAAACACTACTATATTTCGGTTTGAAGGGCAATGCTGGCAGCGTAATCACTGGGCATAAAATAAAACATTATAAATATCTGGTTGACAAGCACAGCTCTTGCTAAGCAGGTTGTGACACTGTGTTGTTATGGGCAAACTTGTCGCTTACCATCAGGCGAACGACTTGCTCGTCTCGTCACTTTTTCTATTAAAAAAGCAAGATCCTTCACGTGTCTATTATTCACTTGTTCTAGCTCTGATATAAGACTTTTTATAGGCAAATTAATCACTAACCTGCAATTATTATTGATTAATCTCACACACGATAATCTGCGTCTTAATAGAATTAGATATTTTTACTTGTTATTTAAGTTTTATTAACGAGTCTTTAAGACTTAATATAAACAAATTTAGCGTTAATTTAGTGGCAATTCATGTATCAGTTCGATTATGAGGTGCAAAGAAAATGCGTTTAAATATAAATTATTTAATTGTTTATGATCAAAAACTATGTCATTGCTGATTAAGTGTTCACCAGACTGCTTGTCTTAAATTACTTTCTATAATCATCAATTCAAATAGTCTTGGTAAAATATCTTAATGACACTACAAGAGTTTTAGATGGATTTGAGTTTCCTTGCCGTAAATCAAATAAAAAAGAATATTCTTCATGTCAGAGCAGTTTTTGGTCTTTTTGGGTACTTTTTATACTAAATTTATTTCATGATATCTGTTTTTGTGTGTTTGGTTGGCAAGAAATAGATTCTTGCGCAGTAACTGAGTATGGAAAAATTCAATTTTTCAAATGTTTTAGTTTCTTTCCTCCACTGTTCAACACAATATATAGCAATATGTTGTAGGTTCATTTTATGAATTAAAATTACCTCTTTAGCTTCTAAACCCAGAACTAATTTAGATGTTTAAAACAACACAAACTTTTTACCTCAAATTTCTAACGAGCGAAGCTGTACGGGTCCTTTATAAAAAAGGCGCGACCCTTATGCGACTGCTAATTTGCACCATTCGTTGTGTGGTGTTAAATATAAGTCTTTCAAATTGTGGAAACTTTATAGCATTCAGCGTTTTAACATTTATGTATTGCATAAACTCTGAAAGGCTGACATTTGAATTTTGCATGTCTGCGCCCCGATAGATAGTTTCGCATAGATTACCGCGAAACGGTCCCACTCTTTCTAATGGAAATACTGTATCTTTGCTAAAATCACAACACAGCTTGTTGTGATTTTGGCAAATATGGCTTTGTTGTACATTTGATTGAATGTTGTTTATGTCATAAATTATAAATACCTATGCAAAATAATTCTGCAGACCCGTCGCTCCATTGTGGCCGGGAGGACAAATCGACTAACAATTTGACAACAGCAGGGATTATCACTGAGAACAGTGATCAAAAGTGGTAGGACTCTAGCAGAGTCCGACTACGGCTCTACCACTTCATTGACAGATATTCTGCTGCCAAGCAGTAGTGTGTAAGCATAACTGTGTTCCGGTTTAAAAATGATGCCAGCGAAATTACAGGGCAAAGAGATAGACCATCTAATATCTCTGGGTGACGAGCGCAACACAGAGCCAAGAACGCTCTGTGTGGTACTGTGTTGTTATGGGCAGGCGTGACGCTTACCGCCAGGCGCACGACTTATTCGTCTAGTCACATTATCTCGTTTAAAAAAAACTGAAAGCGTCATCATAAATATCATGTTGTTCGTTGACGTTGTCGAGGGATTCGAAATTCGCCATACGAAAAGGTTTTTCGGATGCCAACTGTAGCGCATTGTTGTACACGCGTGTGCGCCGGTAATATTTATTCGCGTCACTGATTATTTAACGAGATCTCACGGTCTGTGTATCTTGGGCGAGAAAGGTCTTAACCGCTGCCAGCATCGCCCACCCGTATCGCCTTTATTTGCTTCATCTTAAAACCTATACGCAAGGAGAAAACGGCGCCGGCGGTATCGCGCATTCCACGCGGCCGGCCGGCTCATACAAATTACACGACGTGTGTTACGTATATATAGCCATTTAGGTGGGCCGTCATTATTTATGTTCCTTCTCTCTAACAGTCGGTCGGCCCGACCGGCCCCGTGTGTGTTTAAATCTGCTCCGATTCCGCCGTCAGCTGATGGCGTCTGACTGTATGAGTGCGTACACCTATTGTGGGTATTGCGTGTGTGTGTGTGCGTGCGTTCTTCGGGAAACACCTTCCGCCGATGACGTGTACGCATTTCATTTAATTGGACGGTCGCATTGTTCCCGCGTGCTTTCTTGCTTGGGTTTCTTTATGCTTTTTTTTCTTCTTTGCCCTCCCCTCCCGATATCTTTGACACGAACGGGACCTGATTGATTTACTCGATGTTGCGCTGTTATCGTTCAACTGTTCCAACAGCTCGGACGTTTATTGTTGCATAATTGATTTCGAATTTCGAGGATGAAAAGGTTTGCGAAATTTTGAGAATGTTTCGCTCAGTCGATCGAAACGATTGTTTTTTTTTTTGGATTGAAAGTGCGAAACATAATCATATCAAATATATTCTCCGCATTGGCATAATGCAAATGATCCTTACGTTCTGATTCCATACGTTAAACAGTTTTTTTGAGACTTCTATTATCGAGTGGTGTGTTGTAATTAAGTTATGTAACTTTTTTTTCTAAAAAATTGAAAGTTTATAATAAATAAACATTAATTATAATGTAATGAATATCTGCTAAACAGCATCAGTCTAATATAATCATGTAAAATAGTCCGAGGAGGTTGGTGACATTCTTCAATTATCTTGAGGTTAATAAAAATAACAGCAGAATTAAATGTGTGCCACATGAAAACTGTTTAGACCTTTTCGAGGCTCTGTCCTTATTTCTACCAAATGATAATTGCTTCACGAAAACAATTTTGTTCCCGTTGGGTCCCACTAAACAGATTAGATTAAAAGTACTAATAAAATGATAGGACTCTTTTGTATAGTACGGACAGGATCGAACCACAGCATTGATCTTTATTATACTACCAAAGGATAAGTTGTTAGCACTATTGTTGTCCGGTTCAAAGGGTTTTTGTGTTATCTCTGCGGACGGAGCGTATATATTCAGGATATATATATATAGTAAGGAGTGTCGCCATGAGCTGGTTTGTCGTTTAAAATCAAACGCGCGAGTTTCACGTCTCTCCACTTCATTTTGCAAAAAAAAATACTCTACATATAATATACAGTTGATGTTAAAGGTTTTTCCGTCATATTTTCATACCATTAGTTGTTCAGCTATATTATTGAAGGTTTCTAATGAGCAGCTTGGCATGCCATGAGCGACAACGTAGTGGTGGAGGGAAAACATGTCATTGGACAAAAACACGACGCCTGCCGACGATGATTACCCGATGACCGTGCGCCATAATTACACCGGCATCATCAGTGCGGTGCTGGAGCTGTTTTTACAAGCGACCCAGCGACAACATTGACGCCGCCCGTGCCTGCAAGGACGACGTACAAACAGCACAGCACAGTCGACGCGTATGTTTTTGTAAGCGCCCCCTAACCGCCTCGAACTGTACGTCAAAATCGTTCTATAAACCTCCGTCATGTCTCCACTGCCGATATGATGATCGCTCGAGTCGACGCTTTCATTGCTGGCTTTATTAAAAGTCTCATATTAAGTGCAATTCATGTTTACACTTAATCTTTTAATCTCGGAATTCTTTAAGCTCCCACCGATAGACGTAAGCTGTGTGTTATATGTATTCAATGGTAGTAATTACTATAGCGATGAAAGGTTGTTGCCTTCTCTACTAATGTTTGACAGTCAAAGCACATTGCGTGCGTCCCAACTAATTTCAATGGCTTGCTAATTTAAATATAAATTTAAGACATTTGTGCAACATTTACACAGTAAGTCTAGAAAGAATATGCTGTGCTTTTTAATGTTATAGTATCTTTTTCGTAATGGACATATAGAATTTCCTTTGATAGGCTATTGGTGACGGATGTTCTTTTAAAAATAGATTAAATTGAATTACAATCAACTGATATGTTGTGTTATGCTAGACATAACATTTAAGAGACAACGCTGTTTCGATTGCTAACAACAGTCGTGCATCATTCAACACTCGAAAACGAGTTTTGAAAGATCGGTGGAAAGTTGCGCCCGTTCCGGGTGTCTCCCTCCACCCCTCCGTCAAAAATAAATAAACCGGGGACGTCGGGGCATCCGACAACAACAATAATAATAATTCGTCCCGGGCCCGATCAGCTGTTTCCCCGACACGGAGTAACAGGTGGCCTATAAAGACATTCAATAAAGTGCTCTACTTATCTTTACGGAACCGTCCACAATAGCAGTGACACCCACACCGCACCCGCACCCGAGCGGGGTTTATCTCGACGCTACTACGACTTCGTGATGTAGCCCCTCATTAACATGCGACTTTTGTGAAGGAAGTTTTGCAGACGATTCTCTATTGAATCTGTACTATCGGGAAGCAAGTACACTTGAAACATTTCCTTCTATATCTATCGACAGACTAATGTTGTACTGATTCGTAATATAACGGCTTCTCCCGAAAACTATTTCTTATCTCTAAGCCTTAGAAGTTATCGGGGAAATCTTCGTTAGATTGTTGGGAGTGGATCATGTTTTACTTTTATCAATGATGTTTTTGGAGGTGTTTATCTGTAACCCGTCATAAACTAAGAGTATTCGCGTATGACAATGTAATTTACCATATGCGCGCTATCGTTTGACGGCTTAAAACGTATCGATACTGCACACTTCGGAACTAGGTCGCGTCCCCGATTAGGTACGGTCGGTCGGTCGGTAGGCGGAGGCGGCGGCGGGTGCCGTTAGAAGGCAATATCGGCGTGTGCCGTGGGCCGCGCTCGTTTCGATCTCGTTGCCCGCCGTACCGATGACGAGTGGAGTCGTGATTGCGTAACGGCGAGCGTTTACGTACGTACGTGCCCACCGCGGCACGTGCCCCCCGACATCACCGCCGCCATCGCCGCTAACCTTGTGAATTATTTATTTACGAGGCGAACGATTTTCACACGCCGGTCGATGAACCCCGCGCCAACGAAACCCATCTCGCCGTACCGCTTACGGACTGACGAGCGGGGGCGACTTGTTACCAATACATGCACTCCCGTCAGCCATCTCAACAACTCTGCCCTGTGCCTGATTGTTCGTTCCGTTTTTCACTACATAAAACTCACTTTATGGTAAAGGATAGTTATCAGATGAAAACTTACGCTAAGCCTCTGCTAGAGAAGCGAATACGAATCTCAGTGATTTAAAATAGTGGGAAGAGTAAAAGTTCGGGTGGAAAACATTTTTAGTTTAACACAAAAGCGGGTCAGACTATTTTCAGTTGCATCTTTTTGGAATCCAAAAAGTTAACGCTCTGTTTACCAGTGTATGAATAAGAAGTTCTGTATATGCATGTAGTAGTTACCTTTAGGACGCGCTCGAAACGCTCGCTGATGTGATATGATAACGCTGTGTATTATTATACCTACCTTCGCGTTCTCGGTAGTTGGTGATAAGGCATTCTCTTTGTGGAAGTCGCTTGTTGAGATGTTCATGTGATTTTACTTTTGCAATCTTACGGGATGAGTTTAAGTGACAGCATAAATAGTTTGTTTACGAGCACTTGCCGCATAAAGTGGGGTTCGTTAATAACATTTTGAAATTAATGAATGAGTAACCTATTCTACAAATATAAAAAAAAACTATTCACAGTGGTAAAGGTTCAATTTCGCGAGACGATCCACATGGAGCGTGCGCTCCACTGTGCTGCGCTCGTCACCCAGAGATATTCCGGATATGGTCTATCTCTTTGCCTTGCAATTTTACTGTCATCACCGCTACCCTTCAAATCGGAACACAGCAGTGCTTACATACGCACTACTGCTTGGCGGCAGAATATCTGGCGATGCAGTGGTACCGGACTCTGCAAGACCATTTACTAAAACTTCAGGAATGTTTATTGCCTTGTATGTAAAGCTCTATACGATATACCGTACCAACGTTGTGCTGAGCACAGGCAGCCCTCGTGAAGAAGGTATTTAGGGTTGTGTACCAAAGAGCAAGGGCGTCCATCGCCGTGCTATTTATAGCGTCGCATTGGCCCGGAGCGCCGTGGTTCGCGTGCCACTGACCCAGCTCCACTGGGGGCAGCAGTCATTTGGACCAGCTCGATGTAGACACGCCCAAGGAACCGCTGCCACTCGCTCGAATGTATCCACGACGGTACCCTCGTTCTTTTTGCTTGTCCACAAGCGTTGCAAATGTCCATGGGCGGGGCAGTACTCGCTTACCATCAGGTGAATCGCCTGCTCGTTTGCCTCCTACTACCACATAAATAAAGCACGTGACAGAACGGCTTTGACACGTTTTACGAATTACGCTTGCTCGAAGTGGGCACAATAAGATGTAGAGTTGGCCTGGTGTTGCGAAAAATTGCAATTTCTCGTGTTTCTCGATTGTTGTTTTTCTCGTGTATTTCTTTCATGTTTAATAATTTGTATTTTTCATCTTATATCAATTTTAAAAAAGAGATAATAGTAATATAGTGATTTAAAAAGTTTCTTAGTTGTAAGAAAAAGTATCTACGAAGATAATGCTACCTATTAACATGATTGTTAGCAACTCTTTCGGTGAGTGTAGTGAGTACAGTCCACTTGCTCATAAAGGTTTTAGCATATTTTCATGTTGAAATTGCAAGTGTGAATAATAAACAAGGATAAACACAAACACACTGTTTTCGATGCTCTTTTGGCAAACTGTTTGTAAATGATAGAAATAAAATGTGAAAGTATGATATAAATAAAATGATAAATGTCATAAAGCAAAAGCTGAAAAGAAAAAAGAAAAAATCTAGCGTTTCACCTTTCTTGGCAAAAGTTTGAAAAAGTACAAACAACTACGATCTGAGTAATATCTATAAGTAGAAAGACGTTCGACTAAAAACTCTGCGTACTATTTCACAAATAAATTGTTCAAACTCTATTGTTTCGTATTAAGTCTAGTTCAGATATGTAAAATAAGTATAAACAATGGGGCAAGACTGAAGATATTTACAACCAAATTTAAAAACAAAGTTTTATTACGTTTATAAAAAATTTCTTTGAGAAAATCCTTCATAAGCTAAGCTACAGAATGCATGTAGAGAACTATAAAGGATTAAGTTCATCCGCACAGACGTGTCTTTTTGTTCTCACTGTTAGGTCTGATTAGTCCACTTGGTCGTCGCATTAAAACGCCACTTTAAATTAAGAGCCTCCCGCCGCTGAAAAGTGCACACGCTGAATACAAGCTCGTGTAGGCTCACCATGGGGCCTTTTCTTTTCCGGACACCCGACCCTTTTTTTTTGTGCTTTCGTCAAGCGCATTCAGGCAGACTGCAACAATTCAATATACATTATCAATGCCAGAAAGCTTTATTTTAATGCGCTATCTAAAAAGAGCGGTAAGCGCTAAAGTGTAATGTTTTAACTAATAACGTGTTTATACACTTGTAGTATTTCAATGCACTATTAAGATTTCTTCAACTTTTGAGTATTTATCTTGTTGTCTATGGGTTTCAAATTAGTCCGTAAGTTGCTACAAATTATTTTCTTCATGTTACACATGCACGTTGGAGAAAATGACCTATGAGAAAAATCTATATGTGTGTAAGCTTTTAATAATATTTATGGGCCATTTAAGTATCCATGTTTTAAATATTACCCATATCTAATATTCATAAAATCCTATCGTTATATTTTTATGTGATATTTTCGTCGTTGAACATTAGAAATATGTTAAAATAGCCTTGTTCAGTCCTATCAGAGACGATGGAAATACTATTTTTTACATTTAATCTCTTGTCCCAAGAATGTCCCGTTTTATTTTTATCATCATGGTGATCCTACAACATACATAGCTGAAATCGTAGCACGCATGTAGGTAGCCTCTTGTTTGATTTACATCAGATTCGGGCCAAGTGCAATCGGTCGTCGCGCTTATAACGCAGCTAATATAACTATGTAGTAGTGACTAGTTTTACGAGCGAAATTGACTCTAGTTATAATTTCCCTTGGTAGGTAAAATTAATATTTATGTTTATTTTTTTTTAAAGTTTGCGATACACATTTTTTAAAATTTATTTTAACTTTATTGTTTCTATTGTCATGATCGCAAAGTACACGCTAAGTCGATAAGTACAATACCCTCTTGTTAGGTCTTGTTGACGCATGATCCGCAGATTGTGTCATTACATTTATTTTTCGTATTTGCATGCGGGGGTCATGCACCCATTGTGTTTTCATGTTACGTAGAAGAAAACGTGTAGTTTGAAATTTTATAGAAGTACAACTGACTTTGATTTCATTGAAGTTTTATCACCCTGAATCGAAGTCGGAATGCTAAATACATAAATCTCTTTTATGACAAAGGACCGGCTTTTTGAAAACATAAATTCGTGAATTTGTTATGGAATTTCTTAATCACATCTAACTTACGCCCAGTCATAAAATTGTAATGAAGATAGAACGGAATATTATTATTTGGATCAATATTAAATTTTTTTTTTATTATAAACCTGTCATAGGTGTTATAAAATGCTAAACATTCAAAACGAGCCCGTGAAAAAAGCATTCCAAAGAAATTGCCGCGCCCCTAATACGCTACATCTTTTATTCAGCATTATAGTAAAAAGATATGTTTGCTGCGGAGAACAGTACAGAAACAGAATGTAGATAGAGCGGGCCCGGCACGTCCCGACAGCTTCCAACAATAATAATTAATTGACTCGTCCGTTCGTTATCGTGCTTTTATATTGACGTTCCCGAGCGAGCGGGCGAGGCGCATTCGGAATGAAATTTCCATAAAAACTTTTGTGCTCCGGCGGACGTTGCGAGCGCACGTTAAAATCGTCGGGCAATAAAACAGCGGCCGGCGCGCGGCGAGGCGCGACGGACGGCCGGGGCAGGCGAGGGTGCGAGAGGGACGCCGCTATGCGCCGAGCGCGGCAAAAACATCGGCGCGGTTATCGCG
>DWGO01000059.1:0-17073 GCA_018247635.1 Eurytides dolicaon deicoon
CATCAACCCCACGCCGCCACCGGGGCCCCGCACCCCCAGCGGGCCCTCGGGCGCGGCCGGGCCCCCCCCCCCCCCCCCCCCCTCCTTCCTCTTAACTGGCGATTGAGCGACAAAGCTGATTCCTTATCGTATTGCTCATGTCGCGCAGGCCGGAAGGTGAGCGTGCAGAGCACATGGACGCGTTGGTAGAGGATGCGGCGGCGTTTGCGTGGGCGAGCGCAGGTATCATGGCGGCCCAGCTGGTGGCCGCGGCACTCGCGGTCACCCTCTGCAACTACGCAGCCGCTACTATGGTAACATTGCTTCTCCATTCTGAATTAGCCTTTACTTAGGTTTCAGTACTATATGACACATGGGAGCGTTTTTAGCGTAACAATATAAGGAAGTAATATAAAACTTGATGCTTGTATGCTGTTGCAGATAGCGCGCGTGCGATGGCGGTTGCTTCGCGCAGTGTTGAGTCAGGAGATCGCCTTCTTCGACACCAACAAAACCATGAACTTCGCTGCCTCACTCACAGAGTAAATACTCAATGCTCTTCTTTTAAATTAGATTTTGAATTTTACACATAATGCAATCCGTAAAAATCTAAAAGCGTGGTTAAAATACTTTGTGACGAAAATATTTATTCATAAGAATTAATTTATCTGTATATCAGTTGCAACAATGAAAAAACTTGAGTGGCAATATTCGCAGGCAAACAGAGAAACTACGGCAGGGCGTGGGCGAGCAGGTGGCTATGACAGCTTATCTAGCGGGCACGGTGGCCCTGTGCTGCGCTCTAGCGCTGGCCTACGGATGGCAGCTAACTCTGGCCGCATTGGCACTGGTGCCCGTCGCCCTCCTTGTTGCCGCTGTGGTCGCTAAGGTAGCCTTTATCAAATCATACTCGTGAACCCACGAAATTCTCAATCATTGATTCTATGTAACAAGTATGTTTGTCGTGTGCAGTACCAAACGCGTTGGTCGGGCGAGGAGGTGGCGAAGCAGGGCGCGGCGGGCCGCCTGGTGGAACAGGCGCTGGCCGCCGTGCGCACCGTTCGCGCATACGCAGGCGAGAAACTCGAGGTGGACAGGTAACTTAGAGCGACAAAAGAGATGCAGCAATTGTTAGAGGCGAAGTGAAGTAAGAACGCTATGTCCGCGATACAGGTACGATGAGGCGCTCCAAGAGGCTTCGGTGGCGTCCCGTAGGCGCGCGGCGTGGGCAGGTGCCGGCGCCGGCCTCGGCTGGCTGCTCACCTACAGCCTCAACGCGGTGGTGTTCGCGTACGGCGCCAGGCTGGTGGCACGCGACACTACGCTACCCCCGCCCGAGCGCGAGTACCACCCCGGAGTCATGGTCACCGTTAGTAACTTCCGCAGTATTCTCGACATAAGTGGTGGGACTTTTGCAGAGTCCGACTGGGGTGGGTGTTTTGCAGAGTACCACTACATTGCCAAATATTCTGCCGCCAAGCAGTGGTGTGAAAGCACCATTGTGTTCCGGTTTGAAGGGCAATGACGCCAGTATAATTAGAGGGCAAAGATCCCTTTCAATATATCTAGATGACGAGCGCAGCACCCAACTAACCGCGCTCAGTGTGGTACTGTGTTGTTATTGGCAGGCGTGATGCTTACCATTAGGTGCACAACTTGCTCGTCTCGTCACTTAATCTTATAAAAAAATTCGTAAATAGATTCGTAAATTATTGAGTTATTGTCAATTTTTTAAACAGTATCGCGTGATCGCAGGTACTGTTCTGCACATTCATGGCGGCCCAAAACATAACGATGTGCCAGCCTCACCTGGAAATGTTCTCGGCGGCACGTGGCGCTGCTAAGTCCCTATTCAAGCTGCTGGAGCGGCGTTCGCGAGTCGACGCGCTTCGTGACGTAGGCACGAAACCCGACGGCTTCAAGGGTGACATCGTATTCAACAACCTTTACTTCAACTACCCATCACGCCCCGATGTCAAAGTAAGTTATAAATTTAAAAATATCGCAACATTGCCCATTAAAGGTCCGCTTTAAAGGTCGACCCCGCATTCGCAAGTCCCGCGATGTTACGATTGTCCATGGGCGGCGGTCGTCGCTTACCATCAGGTGAGCCGCTGGCCCGTTTGCTTTCCTATTTCATAAAAATTGCCATTATATTCTCCTGCCAAAGAATTTTATGTAAACATTACTGTGTATTACTGTACGTTGAAGAGCAATGTTACCATCCTAAACATTGAATAGAGATATGCTATCTAAAAATTTTGGGTGAATAGTGCATAAATTTTGAACTCGTATAGTTTAAATTATTTGTAAGGCAGTGTGGTTATGAGCAACCATGTCGCTTAACATCAGGCACACGGTCTAAATGTTTCGCTACATTATTTTCTAAAAAGAACTATATGATTTTTACAATTTGTAATGTTTTTTGATTTAATTCAAGTTTGCTATCATTTAATAGGTACTGCGTGGTCTTACATTGAGCGTCAATGCTGGCGAGACGGTGGCATTAGTGGGTGGGTCCGGGTGCGGCAAATCCACTCTGCTACAGCTACTGCAGCGCGCCTATGAGCCCGATAGCGGCTCCATCACCGTAGACGGGCACAGTTTGCCTAGCTTACACCTTCACCACTACCGTCGCAGCATTGGTAAGCATTTGCTATGTTAACTAAATACTGTCTTCTATAGAAAAGTGACACTTGACAAATGAATCTAATTCTGTTGTGATAGGTGTGGTTGGCCAAGAACCGGTGCTGTTCAGTGGCACCATCCGCGACAACATCACACTGGGCATGGACAATGTTTCTGAAGCAGAACTCATAGCAGCCACCAAGACTGCAAATGCTCACAAGTTTATTATGAAGCTGGTAAATGTAAGTAACAAGCAATTAGCTTAAACATGTTTCTGCTTAGTCACTGAAAAATGATACCAAATAAGTGTTAAATACTCAATCATTCCCTTAATATAAAAAAAAACAACCAATCACATCGTAATGCAATTAACATAATATGTATTGCATAGATAAATATTTTCTTCTTTGAATTTGCCTAGTAGCTAAAGTTTGATTGAAATCTGTCGCGTTTTGTTTGACACCTCTTTTTGGATTATTTCAAAGATTAAACAACAGTTGCAAAATGATGGTTTACAAAGCCTTCTTAAAATTATTTAAATCTGGACCAGTTAATGGAGCACAGCTAGCAATACCAGCATTGAATTAGTGTAACAATTTGACAAGAAGACTTTGCAAAGAATTTCAATTTGAAATTTACGTGTTCAGGGGTACGACACAGTGCTAGGAGAGCGCGGGGCGCAACTGTCAGGTGGGCAGAAGCAGCGCGTGGCCATTGCGAGGGCACTCCTGCGCCGCCCGGCCCTCTTGCTCCTCGATGAGCCCACCTCGGCCCTCGACCCTGCGGCGGAGCGGCAGGTGCGCTACCATCATACCACAGATCCATAACACATCAGCAAAATTCTTTCCTATTGTTCCTATTGTATCAATATGTCAGTAATTTGAAATGTTCTTCGTAATAACTACATATCTTCAGTTCACATTACACTACAGCATACAGTTGGGCTTTCTGTACGATACACTTAATTCTAATGTTTGATGCAGGTTCAAGCTGCTTTGGACGCTGCAAGTGTTGGGAGAACTACTATTGTTGTTTCACATAGGTAATTATAACAGCTTTACAATAGCTTCTAATAGTAGAATTGAGAATGCATTCTCCTTATACAAATAACTAATGAGGGTTTCGAACATCGGCAGGCTTTCGACGATAGTGAATGCCTCGCGCATCGTGTACGTAGAGCAGGGCGCTGTGTTGGAGCAAGGCACGCACGCCGAGCTGCTCGAGCGTCGCGGCGCTTACTGGCGCCTCGTCAACGACGACCTCACCCATAGGTATGGCCTGCCTCAGCATTCACACATGGCGACGCTCACTCTTATGACTATTTACTCGAATGCTTCAAACTATTTACGGATTTTATGGCGTTTATTTTGGATTTAAATTCCTGACGTTTGCAAACACTTTACAGCCTTCATGGTTACAGGGCCGATTCTTACGACTATACAGAATTTTTATCAATATTTAATTTGTGTCTTTATAGAAGCATTGAAACAACTTTGGCCGAATCCACCGCAGAGGCAGACGACGATGATATCGTTTTAGACACTAAACCACCGACTGTAAGACGAAACAGCAGCGTTCGCTCAACAAGGAGTCGCAGAGGTGAGTAATAAGTTTACACCTGCTTTATTTTGAATTTATAAAACACACGTATGAAATGGAACAACATCTTACCATCCAGAGGGTCTACCTAAGGTAGAAATATTAATAACTTTGGTTGTCGTCGTGTCGCAGTAAACGAGGAATCATTATCCTCAAGGTATTGGTTCTGCTCATGTGGTGATTGTTATTAACTAGTAAATAGGGGGAGCCAAATCTTGTTTTGCAATTGAAAATGAATTTCGCTGTGTGCAGACTCCGTGGTGCGCGATGGATTCACACGCAGCAGCTTTCGGCTGGGTACCCCGCAACTGCATGTAGAGTCGCCATCGGTAAGTATAGTTAGTAGACTTCAAATAAAAACTTGTGTAATAAGTTAAAGTTAAAAATATTTTTTTACAAATAAAGAATAAAAATCATTGCCGAATATAAATGTATGTAGCAACACTTCAATCAATATACGTTCCTTATTTGATTATAAGTAGTTTCCTAATATATATTTGCAGTTCTTAATAAAATTCTAAAATTTCAAATAAAAAGGAATCATCAAAAATGGCGAAGATGAGGCTCCTTTGTGAGATCGCCTTGAAAGTTATTGAAGAAACTCTGGTCGTAAACATAATAATGTGTTACTTTGTACAGGCGTTAGAAGTGGGAGCGGAAGAGGGGGAGGAAGGTGAAGAGGCAGAGCTCCATCCAACTGTATCTAGCTGGCAGTTGCTAAAACTGAACAGCGCCGAATGGCCCCTGCTCGTGGGCGGCGGCCTAGCTTCTCTCGTTATCGGTGCCACCATGCCAGTTTTCGCCTTCCTCTTCTCAAAGCTTTACGGGGTGAGTCACTGACATATTTTAACCTCTCGACTTAAAAAAAAACTCCCGGGTTGACTGGGACGTAATGCCGCAAGATATTATGTCCGCCCTTTGTAATCCTTATTTTAAAATGTAATTGCAATAAAGAATAAATAAATAAACAAAATATGAGAGAAATTTTAATGAACTTTTTCACCTTTTCAGATGTTTTCGCTGTCGGAGCCAGAAGAGATTGTAGCCAAATCTCAGGTGTACGCCGGACTGTTCGCGTGCGTAGCCGCCTTGAGCGGGCTGGTGACCTTCCTGCAGGCATGGCTATTGGGCCGTGCCGGCGCTAAACTCACCGATCGCCTCCGAGTCTTAACCTTTCGCAATTTCCTCGTACAGGTACAACCAGCAATATCATTAGACAATCAAAACTTAGATGGACTAATTATTTTTTCTTCCTCATGTATGAATTCTAAATTACGACACTAAAATTGTCAATACAAAAGGCGTAAATTTTGTACAGCGTTAAATACTTTATTAGAACTTGTCGGTGTTAAAATTGATGTGATTTCGTGATGTCTTTTTTTAAAGTAAATAATTTTGACCGCAGGAACAAGGCTGGTTTGACGTGCCGGCCAACTCGGTGGGGGCTCTGTGTGCACGGTTGGCTTCCGATTGCGCCGCCGTACAAGGAGCTACAGGTACTAGCAGACATTTCTAAACTATTGATTAATATATTTGTCATATTTTTCTCTTAACTTCATTTATAACAACAATTACACAGGAACTCGATTGGGAACAATGCTTCAAGGCGTCTCAACAATGGTGCTCGGCGTCGGTCTCGCTATGGTATATTCCTGGAAAATGACGCTCGTCAGCCTTTTAAGCGTACCATGTGTAAGTTATACCGTGTCACGGTCACTTAATTAAAATTAGTTTATAAGAAAATTTTAGCATTATATGCGTGGGAGGGCCTGGCCGTGCCCTGATTTCGTTGAACCTCCAGCACTAAACTAAAAATGATGCAGTTTAATTATTTTATCGCTACGAAAAAAAGGCAAACAAAGTTTAAGATTTACTTTTGCACTTGGAATAGTTTAGTCGAATTCAAGAACGGTAAACTTGAACGTGAATTAGCGTCGGGATAGTGTTTTACGTATCCAAAATATATGTATGTAAATATTGGTTGCGACGGCAGGTCATCGGTGGCATTTGGCTCGAGGGGGCGGTGGCGAAGCGCGCGGAGGAGCGCGAGCTGAGGGCCTTGCAGAGGGCGGCGCGACTCGCCACGGAGGCGGTCCTCAACGTGCGCACTGTCCAGAGCCTCGGTAATACTTTCCCTCTGCGTTTTTTACTTATCCCTATAGAAAAAACTGACCCTGACAAAATGTTACGCATAGTGTTATGACGAGACAGTCTTCCTTTAAAAAACAAAAAAGAGATCCACGAAGTGTTTAACCGTTCAACGATAGATGCCTAAATTTTTTTTATTGTTATTGCTTCCTCTACTAATACCACGGTCACTCGAAAAAAACAGCTGTAATCTAATTTTTTTAGATACTAAGTGATAGGTAGGTCATACGCCTGATGGTATTCGAGACACTTTTATTTTAAAATTTACTTCCCGACCGTGAATGCTGTACAGTGTTTGAAACGTCGGTAAGTAAAATTTAAAATAAACGCGATAGAATCCGTAATTAGTTTTATTTTATAATGTCAAGTATTGGCGTAAACAGTAGGAATCAATAATACTTATTTTATTGTTGAATAAAAACTTGGCGACAGAAGTTTACTGGCAATGGGTTGGTATGACAAATATGGTATGGCGGACTCTACAAAAGAGTCAATCAATATCATATGTCGATGTGATGGTTGCAATCTACGAAAGTGTTGCAGGCATGTCGCTACTGACATTCTGTTGTACCTGACAAGCTGGCCTATAAAATAAGCAGAGACTGTAGCGGAAGCTATTGTTGATTAGGTGTGGAGTTGGTGCTCCTGGAGCGGTATGCGGAGGCGTTACGCGAGTCGGAGGCGCAGGCGCGGGGCGTGCGTTGGCTGCGTGGGCCGGTGTACGGGCTGTGCTTGTGCGCTCCCACGTTGGGCTACGCCGTGTCACTCGCCTACGGCGGCTACCTGATCGCGCGCGACGACCTACCCTACGAATACGCCATACTGTGAGTGCGCACGGAACGTCTAAAATAGTCCCAATATTCCTCTATTGGGACTATTTTAATGCCATAATGTGCCATAAGTGTATGAATGAAAGAACATCGTATATCTATTGTATGTTCTGAATAACACTACCTCCTATACTTCGGTGACCCCCTTTATGGCTTAATGGCAAACTTACAAAAAATGGCCAAACCACATTAAGCAAGCAAGTTCGTGGGAACCGACACTTCCATATCCATATTCTGGAATTTAAGAACGGTTAACATAGATTTTTCGTAATTACTACAGAGTGTCGGAGGCGCTGATCTACGGTGCCTGGATGTTGGCGGAGGCGTTGTCGTTCGCGCCCAACTTCGCGGCCGCAAAGCGCGCGGCCGCCCGAGTCGTCGCGGCGCTCAATCGCACACCGCTTGTTGTTACCGAACCCACGGCTATCGATGACCCTAGCTGGGTATGTTTCACGAGAATTTTATGAACTTAGCTTTAGCTTAGCTTTATTATACATACACATACATACATACCGAACATTCACAAAGTCTCAAACTGCAAATGAACTTAATATATACAAAATCTAGAATCAAACTTACTTTTATATTGTAACCACTTATCATACATTCATGGACATATTTAGAGAAATGTAAATAAAGCGACGAATTAATAAGAGAACACATTTATTTGTACAATAGAAGCTTTTAAAGTTTGTTGAATACACGCAATGAAAAAAAAAACTAAAATTGGAGGCAGCAAAGTTTGTACCTTAATTATTTGAATTTCTGAACTAACATAATGAAAATTGAATATTGTTCTAAAAACCATTTTCTTTCATAATGGGTGACTCAATCAATATTTAGTGTTGCCTCTTATTGCTGTCGAAACTACCTGCATTGGTCTTGGTATACATTTTATTAAATTGTCAGTGAAACTTTGCAGCAAGTTCCATTCTTTAATCAATACAGGCGTGAGGTTTAGTCTTTAGCTAGGTGGTACTTTCTTTGTTTAATTTGTTGTCCTCAGTTGTCCCAAACGTGTTCTATGGAATTTAGATCTGGCGAGCAAGTTGGCCACTCTTAAAACTGAATTCCGAGCTAAATAATATACTCCAAAACTAAAACCGAAGTGTGAGGGCGACCGAATTTTTATCCTTAAAAAATTTTGTTAACGAACAGTTTGCTACGATGTGTAGCTCCGCATTTGCGTCCATCATAAGGCTCTCTTCCAACAATATTACACTCGTATCTTTCTCCGGGTCGTCTCCTTACTTTGGCACTTCTTCATGTAACTTATAACAAAACCTGGACTCATCGGTAAAGAGTACTTTTCCCAGGCGTCATCATCATCTAATTGTCACTTGCTTTACTTCCTGTGACTCGAAACACTTCTTAAAATAAATTTGTCCCCCCTTTCTCTTATTACCCTTTTACGACCTTGTCCTTTAAGTTTGATATACTCTTTAGTCTGCCGGTAACGTTTAACGGTAACTTGACGTTAAGCCTTTGTTTGATAACCGCCTTTGTGCAGAAGATTAAATAAATAAATAAATAATTTTTGAGCGACTAGTTAGTATTCACTTTAATATACTACGTATACTATCCTGCGTATCGTATTCGTAGAATTTAATAACAGGTAGCAAATAAATGGAAGTAGAAAGTAAAATTCTATTCAAATTATCCTTTTTCTATTTTAAAAATTTAAAAGCCAGTAAGAAAACGAATTGTTTTCTACTTTTTCCTTTTTTTTTTAAATAAGTTTATGTCCTTTTAATATAGTGATAAAACGAGTAATTAATACGTCTGATGGTTAATTAACAGGCCTGCCCATAACTACACAGGGCCACACAGAACCTGCTGGGTCCTACACCGCACCCGTCCAGTAATTACGCTGGGAACACTCAGTACTTATACATTACTGCTTGGGTTGTAAAATAACTGGCAAGGCAGTGGTACGGTACCACCCTAGACGGACTTTGCAAAAGAGGCCACTTAGAGTGTAGTTGTATTACAAACTTATTATATTTTCGTATACTTACTATTGTATTTGTTTCTTACAACACAGCAAACTAGTAATAAAAGAATGCACGATTTTCAGAGAGCGACGGGAGATATAAATTTCGAGAACATCCACTTCCGGTATCCGACGCGACCGCAGGTGGAAGTGCTTCGTGGATTGCGGCTGTCGCTGGCAGCCGGGCGCACTTTGGCTCTGGTGGGGCCCAGCGGCTGTGGCAAGTCCACGCTGCTGCACCTGCTCATGCGTAGCTACGACCCTGACGGCGGTCACGTGGTCGGTTCCATATGCTAATTTGATTGGAATACAATGAACTTATCGCTAAAGCAATCACCATATTATTTACATCAATTGGCTGTTATTGAGTTTAAAACTATAACGATTTGCACTTTGCGATCAAGACGCTGGACGGGCGCGACATAAAGCAGTCGTTGAGCCTGTCACAGCTGAGAGCACAGCTGGGCCTGGTGCAGCAGGAGCCGGCGCTGTTCGAGCGCAGCGTCCGCGACAACATCGCCTACGGAGACAACTCGCGGGCCGTGCCCCTCGACGAGATCATTCACGCCGCAAAACAAGCCAACGTGCACGACTTTATCGCCAGCCTGCCACTGGTACGCCCCACATTTGTCACCTTTTTCGTTCTCAAACTAAATAACTTCCACGCCTCGTACTACTACTACACAATGTTCATTTTCACGGGGCAGACCGAGATGTAAGCGACGAAAATATCCGTGTTAACCCCAGGTACTGTCACATTTTAATTATATATTTGATCAATGCAGAAACTGGTTATATCTTGAGATTTACAGCATTATAACTTTCAAAGAAATAAAATCTTCAGTTTATAATAAACATTTTCGTATTCCTTAGTAACGAACCAACCCTAAAATAATAACAATGCCAGGGCTACGACACGGTGCTGGAGGCCGGCAGCGCAGCGTTGTCCGGTGGGCAGAAGCAACGCGTGGCGATCGCACGTGCCCTCCTGCGACGCCCACGCGTCCTGCTCCTCGACGAGGCTACCTCTGCACTCGACGCAGCCAGCGAGAAGGTGCTTTGCTTGCCATTCTTAATTTTAGGTTTAATTTATCGCAATGGAAGCGTGCTTTAAATACACCTCATATATTGACTTAATCGAAGATATGTTACGTTTAATAGCATAAATGAGCCCTCCTTATTGTGAACATTTGCAGGCCGTGCAGGCGGCGCTGGAGGCTGCGTCACGTGACCGCACTACCATCATCATAGCGCATCGGTTGGCAACCGTACGGCACGCCCACACTATCTGCCTCGTCGACCAAGGTACTCCACAAGGTTCACCACCAGCCCCTCTAGTTTCAGTATTTCTTTATCATAAAATCAAGTATGTGTTGATAGTCCCATGAGTTCAACCGCAAGATGATGTTATGATATGCGCGTGTGTTGCAGGCGTAGTAGCAGAGAGCGGCTCGCACGAGGAACTGGTTCGCCTGCGCGGCCGCTACTGGCAGCTGCTGCAGCAGCAGGCGCAGGACGCCGCCTGAACGGACCACCCTCTTGGCATCGGCAGAAGACGAAGGGACGATGGGTCATCGCTCACAGACAGAGACGGTGGATGGTCATTCGTTTCTTTAGACTTATTCGATTGAAAGGGTCTTTCATGAGGTTATGACTAAAAATACTCTACAAAATTTTAATTTATATAATAATGAACTTATGTGATAGAAAAGTGCCTTTAAATGTTTAAGTTAAAATTAGTTAATTTGGCCTTTAGAATACTATTTTTGGGTCTAAAGTTTATGTAAAAATTTTAGACTTTAAGGAACCCGATTTGTCTATTAGCAATTGTATAAGATATATTGTTGTGACTGTCATTGTGATATATATTAAATAGCGCGTAAGTTGGATCAACGTGTTCAATCAATATGAGTTCGGATACGAATTCGCAGGCAGTTTTAAATAAAAATACATATCTCTTTGAGATATCATTTAGGTTTTTAAGTAGCTAATTTATTGCTTATTTCTTTTTAATGTACCTACTCTTTCAAAATGTGCCTAAACTTTGACCCTGGTTCATAAAACATCGCATATAATGTTAACACGGGGCATTTACATAGTCTGCATTAATCACCGAATAATATATATGTATGTTACATGCAATAAAATTATAAAAAAATGGAATCTTGTAAGAAATAAATATTTTTCTTGAGATATAATTTAACTTGAACCTTTCAACGTTATGTCCTTAAGGAATTTTCGTTTGTGTTTAAAAAATACATACTTCTGTGTGTGCAAATAGTCCTTCGGTACATTTGTTGATATATTGTTTTTTATCGAGTCTTAACGCCTTAATTTTTCTGTTCCAAAATAAAATTTAAACAAGGTCGCGCACCGGATGGTAATTCTTACCCATAATGGTATTTTGAATCACACCGGTTCATAAATGTTCAGATTGCCCTTTATAAGATAATGATGCATAAGCAAACAAACTTTTAAAAAAAGTGATTCAATTTTGTATAATTACATTATATAATAAGGAATATTTTGATTCCTATCGATATTTCCAAAAACTATTATTTTTGTACAGATTTTGAATTAGATTTTGTACAGACTCTTAAAGCGGTAGTAGTCTTGCAAAGTTCTTTTCCACTGCATTGCCAGTTAATCTACCGACAAGAAGTATTTCGGTTTAAAGGGCAAAATTGCAAACGTAATTACTGGGCATAAAGCTGTAACACCTCGAATCTCTAGGCGACGAGCGCAGTGCACTCAGATTCTGGGTGGCACTGTCTTATTATGGACAAAAGTGTCTTTGCCATCAGACAGGTGCACGTTTTGTTGATCTCGTCACTTTTTCTCCTAAAAATATATATTTCTTATATTAGGTGGACTGTAATAGACATTGTTTGAAAATAAATGTTGTACAATTAAATAATGTGATATAATACTTTTAGATTTATTTAATAAATAACATTTGATAGAAAATAACTTTTATTTAAAAAAAAACCCCGAAAAGAACAAATATGCATTGGAATACATGATTTTTGTGCCATAAACCTCGTGGGCAGTGCTCTGTAAATCCGATTTCTATTTCAAGGCGTATCTCTGAGGCACTGTCTGTTTACAAAGGCAAAGGCATACACATATTTATAAATAAATAAATAATCATTTCACAAACGATCATGAGACATATTGTCATATTGATTAAAGGACACAAAACAACAACTATGAGTATTTAACACACAATATAAATATTTGGATTTAAAGTAGTGCAATTGTTTTAAATACGTGACGTAACAACATAAGACGTAAATTATGTTAAGCACTACCAACATTTAGATTAGCAATGTGTTTACTGATGTCAACAACAGGTTTATTTTTGCGCAGGCCTACAAAATCGAGGTCCTCTTTCCGCATATTTTAACTTCCTTCTGTGTATTTATTTTACATTTCATTTTTTGTAACTTATGAAAAATATATTGATTTTATTAACGGAACTCGATTCATTTATTGATTTTCTTATATTAATTAACCTAGATGTTTCACATTTTCCGAACGTCCGACTAAGATTTTACTTGTCTAGACGTTTTCGCCCAAAACAAGCATTCGAACTATCATTAGCTTATTATTCTATCGTTGAAAATAGTTTTAATGTAAAAAGGATAACGGTCATTGATCAAGAAAATTACCAACAATAAATTTGTACTATCAACTTCTTTAGTCAATTGTTTAAATGAATTATACGTGACTTGTTAAAGCATTATCTTTATCACAATTTTTCCGGACGGTGCGAATAATGTAAGATTGAATCGTCTTCGTAAATTTGATATAAATTTAATAGCAATCGTGCGTCTGTATTATAGCGCCAAAAAGGAACGGTATCATTTATTAGACAAGCCTATCTATACAATATTGTACTTTGTATTGTAATTAACATATTCAGGCTTACATTGCCCTTCCTCAATAGATACTTTGGAACGAATGGGTTAGTAATTTATTTAAAATGCTTTTGAAAGTAGGCCCACATGTTATTATACGAATATTTTGTACTCAGTAGCTGTAGGGCGGAAGGTTACTTACTTAAACGCTCTAAGAAGCTTACGCATTATCGTATTAAATTTATAGAATGCCTTAAATACTAATCAAGAGTCCAGATTGAATAATATGTTAGCATTGCCAGTTATCATATCGCAAAACAGTAATGTGTAAGCACTACTATATTCCAATTTGAAACTTGTTGACTTGACTTTGAGTTACTTTTAAATTTACCTCAACAACGCCAACAGGTATACAATACAATCAAGACGCATTATCTTTATTTTATTAATTAATTAGTTAATTATAGTAAATATCTCTTGTTTAATTTAGTATTAAATTTCAACTTAACAATTTGTACTAAGTTTTATCAAATATCCAAAATGCCATTAAGAACCATGTTCTCCGATACAATATAAAAAAAATTGGAAGCTAGGTCCTGTTTGGAAGGAACGTATACTTAATCCGATTTTTTAGTATGGCTACGTGGAAGTGCGTCAGTCGAGAGTCACATCGTCGTGGCTGTCGTCAGCGCTGACGTGGTTGTCGCCTCGGTAGTCCTCTTCGGCGCCAAAGAGCGCGGCCATGAGCAGCGCCTGTGACGGCGCCAAGAACACGGAAGGCAGCCTCGCGAGCCCCGACGCCATGCAGCCCGCCTGCATTTCCCACCCTGCCATTCCACCAGGGAGTGAGATTTCACCTCCAAGAGACGGAGCCAACACAAAGGAGAGTGGACTGACCTAGGGCGGTGGCCTTTGGCACTGCAGCCAGCGCCAGGGCGCGGCACTCGCGCGGACGTAGCAGCCCGTAGTGCGCGTACAAGGAGCTGCTCGCTGCCACAAGGGACACGTTGCTCACCTCTGGCCATCGATAACCACCCAATACAATCACACTCTTAAACTGACTTATCTATAAAAGTTACTCGTGTGTTATATTACAATATGTAATATTATTTATTAATAATAAGAGACTAGCAGGTGCTAGTCCTGTAAAATAATATCCGATACCTAAATATGTCAAAAAGTATCACCTAAAAACAAGGTCGTTAAGACGTCGGTCACATAGAGAGTGCCCTCTGCATCTCGTAACAAAGCGCAACAGTCTATGTAGAGCAACAGCAGGGCAAGGAGGCGTTCGACCGCCCTATGAGTGATTTGTCTCTGGGCTCCCTCGGCCCTCAGCCCCTGCCAACAGCCCACCACGAAAGGGACAGCAGTCGCGCTCGCTGTCCACAGCACACTGCTCAGCGGTGCCATCGCCGCCTGACCGCACTGCTCGCATATTCACATTAGACAGATAAACTTCAACATGCTCACACTAATATAACACAATATCCTAAGATACATTTTTGATGGCCATACTTACGAAAAACTTAAGGGCGAGGGGAGCGGCGAGCAAGGAGACGACATAGTTGATTGCGGTGAGCACCGGAGTGGCGGGCGAGGAACCATGGCGCAACGATAGCGCCAGCCAACTGCATGGCCCACAGGAACGCACCACTAGTGCCCTGTGCGTGTACATACGTGTATGTTCAGTGATACAACGATAACACTTCCAAAGTGTTTCTTGAATGTTGAACGACTTAGCGATAAACATTAAGTTTTTGATTGCAAGTTTTCTTTATTTAGTAGAGCGTCGGGCGACAGCAATAACTTCTAGTTGACTTACCAGGTGGTGAAAGTAAACATAACATAAAAGTAGCGCGAGAAAACAATAAAACTCTTACTCTGATCAAAGCTGCCGTCAGCTCCGTAGTCTCATTCTGTTTAATACTTTCTAAATATGAACCGTTCGCGTATTGGCTAGAGGTTGATTGTTTATGAACACAATAGTGATATAAGACGCCCAGCCAAACAGAGCCAGTATTAATCTAAACGCACCCCTCAAGTATGCGTCGGTCGAGGTTAGCATCGCGCAGAGCGAGGGCGGTGACGACGGCCAGGGCTGGAGCGGCGGCGTGCGCGTGCAGAGCGGTCAACAAGCACAGACGCACGCGCACCTGCCGCAACGCCCCCGCTCTGGTGCCGCGTCCGCACACATAGCAGACCGCTCCCAATGCCGCCCAACGCACCGATTCCGTGCGCAAGACCCCTACGCAATATTATTAAAACGTATAGTTAGGTTAATTGCCGGTCTCATTACGCTACAGCCTATAAACTAAAACAAAACGCTTAGCGACTAAAAATCCTTTATTGGGCACACAAAATTCTATTTGATAGTGATTATTTGAAATGTTTTCATTAACCTCTTGTGCTACTAATTAATCAGTAAAAGTATGGCACATACTTTTTTTATCCTACCGAAAAGAAATGCAAGGACTTTTACTTATTAATAGTTATTGGATCTGACGTCTAGCTGGACCGAGAACACTACGTTACCTCACCCTTATTAGTATTATCTTCGCCAAAATAGCGTAAGAGGTTAATAGGAAAATATCTTAAACCTAATAATAGGGTGGCTACGATGAACTCATCGTAGCCAGAGCGAACTGCTGCAAAAATTAATTTACCCGTGAGGGTGTGGATGTAGACTAATTAATTTCTATAAAGCACAAGTCTAATCATGATTGGATGAGTAAAATTTCGGTCGAATACTCAAAATGTCAATCTAAAGATATCTCTTTAACGCACGCATAGTAAAAAAATTACCGAATCCAAAAATATTTTTTTTCAATAATCGCCATTACCTTTCGCAATTACGACTCCAGCTAGGCGATTTTCCAATAAACTATATTTTTGAATAAGGTCACTTTAATTATAAGCGTGCGATATGTGCCAGTGATAATTAAGGGTGACCCTTATTTAGGTAGGACTTAAGTATGCAGAGCAGTTACAAGTATTCTATCTTCCAAAACACACATTTTGGAAAAAGTGGCCATGGTAAATAATATGTAGAAAAAGAAATAGAATAATCTACTTGCACTCATCTTTAATAGCAAAGAAGAGGACAGTGATAAGTTTTTCACCGAGCTAGAAAGTTTATAAACAAAAGTCCTATCACAGATAGGATGTAAAGCCAGTGTAAGATAAAACAGACAGTAAACGGTTTTCTAAAAACTTCTACTCTATCAAGCATTTTGCTAAAGATTGATGTAATTAATTAGTATTGAAGATATTTATTAGAGGTTTATTATAAAAAAGTAACATCACAAATGAAGTAAACATCTGATCAATTGAATGTTACAATAAAAGTAATATAAACTGTTCCCTCTCCATTGGTACAATTCTATAAAAAAAATTTATTATTTAAAAAAAGTGCACTGCTCACTACCACTTCTCATATTTTTTCTCTAGGCTCTCCATGATAGATTCATGGATGCACAAATGTGTATTCGTTTTTTTTTATTATTATTATAGAAAGCAAATAATGATAACGAAATATTGATAATATCAGAAGACCTAAAAAATTTTACTTAATTAAATTATCAGCAACATTAATGAAATAAATATAAACTGCTTATAAAATTTAACTCATAATTGTTTTTTACTTAATCTACTCCTATTGAAGAGATACAGAAGATAGCACATAAAAAATTTTAACCTGAAGATAATAATTTTTATGTAACATTATTTACATATTATTATTATTATTTGTTTATTTACTTAACTATTGAATGGTTTTTAACTGAGCAAAGAATTGTATATATCAAACTAAAATTATTACTGACAATATAAAACGGTTTTCATATTATACAATATTTAAGATGTCTTTTATAATTACACATGGTCATAACTAGACCCTAGGCTACCCTTGCATTTTATATGGACCCTAACTCCTGACTAGGGTAACCTAGTCAGGAGGTAGGGTCCACATAATATGTAAACTTTTTTGTGTGTCAAGTAAATAAATATTATTATTATTATATATAATATATTCATA